>KN884933.1:63312-87772 GCA_000934455.1 Apostichopus parvimensis | reverse complement strand
GTTTCCAGCAGCTGAAATTGACTTCTACCGATTTAAATCGACATATACCAGTTTCATTCTACATATCATCGATTTATTTTACTTATCATCGATTTTAAATCGATGATAAGTAAAATAAATCGATGATATGTAGAATGAAACTGGTATATGTCGATTTAAATCGATGATATGAAGATATTCTTCGGGAATCCCCCGGACATTTCATGTGTGGGATGTAGCAATACAACCCACCAATTACTAGCGTTTCGGATTCAATTATAAGGATTATTATTATATATACGGATCTATCTTGGAACTGGCAGTTCAAGTACCCTGGACCGACGTCAAGGAGGGTTAAACGACAGAACTATTATAAGGGGTTAGTAGTATTGATTATTAATAACAAGACCTCTAAATACTTACCCCTGATATCAGCACAAGCGAGAGAGAGAGAGGAGGGGGAGGGGGGGGGGGCTAACAATAAATACCATGACTCAGGATTTTCCAGGTAAAATATGGTCACCTTAAAGACAAGGGTTAACTAGCCGATCCAACTTGATCATAGTGGAAATAGTGAAAAGGAAACAAAAACATGAAAGAAGAGGTCGGTCATTTAGAAATAAGAACAGACAACACAAAAAATCAAGATGCAGAACTCTGTGTAAAATGTGTAAACTGTGTAAAAATGTGTAAAAATGTGTAAAAGAGAAGGCTTAGCCAACCTAAATTGACTGTATATCAAATAACAAATTGATCAACTATATTATTAGTGTTAGGCTAGGCAACAAACTCATGTCAGCTTTGCTCAGATTTACATAATACATAGTTTGGACAAAAGGGACATAGAAACCCAAAGAAGCAAACATGTTTAAAGTAGCCTAGGATAAACCTTTCCTCCTATTATGAATAACGAACATTTTTGTCTATTATGGATTACGAACCCTTTGCTCTATTATGAATATCGAACCCTTCGTCCTATTATGAATAACGAGCCTTTTTCACCATTATGAATATCGAACCCTTTTACCACTTATGAACAACGAACCTTTTTATTCATAATGAATAACGAACCTTATGAACAATGAACCTTTTTGCTCATTATGAATAGCAAACCTTATGAACAATGAACCTAATGGATGATGACCCTTATGAACAGTGAGCCTTATGAATATAGAACCTTATGAATATCGGGCTGTCACCGTTGAAAGATACACACAGACGGTATGGCGGAACCCTGGAATGTTTAATTCCATTACATTTCGGAATGCTTCAGAGGTAAACTGTGGTCCGTTGTCAGACACTATTTCCTCTGGGAGACCGTAGGACTCACATACGTTACGCAACACCTCTATGGTCTTTGTAGTGGTTGTTTGATACATGGGGATTGCTTCAACCCATTTGGAATAACTATCAACTAAGATAAACAGATTTTGCCTATCCAGCTCAGCAAAGTCAATATGCAAGCGCTGCCAGACTCTAGTTGGCCATTCCCATGTTTGTTGTGGGGCTACTGGGGGTCCCTAACAACTCCCTCAATAGCGCCATCCAGACTAGGCCACCACAGATAGCTACGGGCCATCCCCTTCATGCTACACATACCAATATGTTGTTCATGTAGGCTTTCCAACAACTGCTGTCTCCACACTGGAGGAATTATTACTCTAAGCCCCCATAAGAGGCAACCATCATCAATATATAGTTCATTCCTTCTACAGAAGTATGGCTTAAGTTCCTCTGCTTCAACATGACTGGGCCACCCAACTGCTACATAGTCATAAACCCTTGATAACACATGGTCCTTTCTGGTGGCCTCACAAGTATGTCGATGTGATGGGAAGATCATTTACCTGGGAGAAATGATAAATGGTCTCCTCATGCAACGATCATGACCCTTGTGGTTACACGGTAACCGTGACAACGCATCCGCATTGTAATGGTCCGCTGATGGACGATACTCAACATTGTAAGTATAGGCAGATAGAATTAACGCCCATCCTTGCATACGTGCTGCTGCCAAAGTTGGTATTGGTGATTTTGGATTCAAAATCGTTGTGAGGTGTTTGTGGTCAGTTACTAAAGTAAACATTCGACCGTATAAACATTTATGAAATTTTCGAATCCCGAAAATGAGTGATAATGCTTCCCGCTCAATTTGAGCATAATTCTTCTCACTACTCGACAGAGTACGGGATGCAAAGGCAACTGGCCTTTCTTCGCCATTTGGCATAATGTTGGAAATTACAGCGCCAATACCGTAGGCTGATGCATCACATGCCAGTTTGAGCACTTTATTAACATCATAATGAACTAAGAGTTGACTTTGCAATAATTGTTCCTTACTTTGATTAAAAGCAATTTCACATGCTCCAGTCCACTTCCAAGACACGTCTTTACGCAATAACTCATTTAATGGATGCAACAATGTAGCCAGATTAGGCAGAAATTTGCCATAGTAATTTAATAGTCCGAGATATACGATTTAAGTTCTGAAACATTGGTTGGGCTAGGAGCATTTTTAATAGCTTCCAGCTTTTCAGCAGTAGGATGTAGGCCATCACCATCCACTTTATGCCCAAAATACTCAACAGAAGGTTTAAACCATTCACATTTGGACGGCTTAACCCTGATATGGTATTTCTCTAAGAGACTTAACAGTTCACCAACGATTTGCTCATGACGTGTCATTGAGGGGGAGGATATCAAAATAAAAAAGGTAAAATAAAAGGTAACACACAACACCCTCAATACCCTGAAGGATCTGATCCATGATACCCTGAAAGATCCCTGGAGCTGTCGATACGCCAAAAGGTAACCTGTTAAATTGAAACAAACCCAAATGGGTATTAATGGTTAACAATTTCTTTGACTTGTCGTACAACTCCAATTGTTGATAAGCCTGAGTCAAATCTAATTTGGTAAACACCTGCCTCCCAACTAATGTGGCAAACAAGTCATCCGCTGTCGGTAAGTTACACCGAGCATTCTCAATATCACGGTTCACAGTCACTTTATAGTCCCCATACAAACGGATTCCCTCATCCACTTTGGGTACCACAACAATATGTGTTGCCCAGTAGTCACTTCTGTCCACCTTGTGTGATTATTTGTTTGTTAACAAGACGCTTCAATTCTGCCTCCACTTTGGGTTTTAGTGAGTAGGGTACAGAGCGCGGCTTGAAGAACTTTGGTACGGTGCCATCAGCGACTTGGATGTTAGCCTTGAACCCTTCAATCGGTCTTCCTGCAGTTGCAAACACAGTAGAATATTTGTCTTTCAGCTCTTGTACTGTGACTGGTTGGCTGCGTTCCACTGCAAAAATGCTATGCCAGTCCAATTTAATGTCTCGCAGCCACTCCCTCCCAAGTAACGATGGGCGCTTCCCCTTTGACGATGTATGCAGGTGGCTGATATGGACGGCCTTGATAAGTAATTTGTGCCATCCACTTCCCCAAGACAGGAATTCCCTCGCCACTGTATGTACGGAGTTTAATCGCAGTATTCTCTAGAGGCCCCTGATAATTTCGTCGATACCAATCCTCCGAAATCAAGGATACTGCAGCACCGGTGTCTAATTCCATGCGAAGCGGTTTATTACCAGCATGCAGGTCAACATACACACTGTCTTTCTTTGCACCGGTTGAAAAATTTATGGTGTAAATTTCAACATTTTCCGAAAGGCCTAAGTCAATTGGGCTCCATGTACTACTACAGTTATCATCTTCAACCGTTCGTACCGGGTACGTGGATCTTTGAGCTTGCCTTTCATTCTGTTTGGCCTTTTCACGACAGGCCTTGGCGATATGTCCCACCTTTTTGAAAAAGAAACAGGACTGTTCCTTAAAAGGGCATTCTTCTGGGGCATGGTTAGGGTCTGTACAACGATAACCTGGGGTTGTTCACTCGCAGGGCGTGACTGTGGTTGACTCTGGAATTCAAGGGTTTGTTTGGTGGCTAGCTCAATCGCGTTGGCTATTCAGTGGCTTTTTGAAGTGTAAGTCATGTCACAGATAGCAATCTCCTTTGAATATGTTGATCGTTGATCCCACAAACAAGGCGATCCCTTAGGGCTTCATCAAGAAAGTTCCCAAATTCACAAGTAGCTGCCAACTTCTTAATTTCCACCAAATAGGCCGAAATATTTAAAATATATATATAAACCTACGTAGTCATGGCATAACTCCTCTATATCTCACACCATTCTAGAACACACAATTTGCATCATAAATAGCAACTTGCGACTATCATCTAAAATTCCATATATGACTAAAGATTGGGACCTTCATTCACTTGATTTATAATGCTTTAAGTACATTCCAGGGCTGTCTCGGTTGAGAGGACCGTTACATAGAAGTAAATGATTTAAAATAAAAATCAGTAGTATAAGGTGCCATGGCCTAAAATAATAAGTCAGAACACGCAGGTGGATTATAACATATTGCTGCCATTGGTATATTGACAGTGTGTGCGCGTAAGGTATACATGACTAGTGTATACAAGTATGCTACAATGGCTCGTACGTGATGATACCTACGTCACAGCAATATTATGTACCGTGCGTATAGTTCATCTTGATGGAGTGGGCGGTATGTATACTGTATTATCTGACAACGACTGGTTGGTCATAAGTGGAAATCCAAAAATTTTATAATACAATGAAAACCAGCTCGTTGAGTCCAATACAAATTTACCCGAAGCTATGTTTTGTTCTGATCTTTGCTAATGCAGCGATACAGGGATGCTACAATGGATATATGGATGGGGGCGTGGGTTGAGCAACTGTCCCTGCCCATCAACCCCTCTCCAAATGCCGCCTCCATATCACGAATGATTTTCCCGGTCGGGTCAGAACGGCAAATTATGTGGTTGTTTGAAAATCGTGACGTTGTTTAGCAAAATTCTGTCAGTTGTTGGGAACTTATGTAAAGTCTCGCCGAAACGACGATTAATCGAGACTATTCGGGTATACGGATAGTCAACCAGTTTGTGGAGGAGGAATTGGTAACACCTGAGGACATTTACGACGATTACATGATTTCGAAATGAAATATTTACAATTTTATCATCTTGCATCGGTAAATCTATTCGTGAACATAACATTTCTCCGATCTGAGTCAATTGATCTAGCATCATTTTTTTTCAGTTCTCATTGAACAACATAATCATGTATTGGATATATTATATGGCCCAAATTTACAGTAAATCTTAATTTAGCTGAATTAACTGGTCGAAACAACGGCTAGAGTTTGCCTTTAGCAAAATGTCCACCATTATATATTCAATACCTTCTCTGTTTAGCCCATTCCGCTACAGATTTGGACGCATAGGATCGCTTTGATTGTGGTAGGTCCTGTACACATTGTATATTCAAATATTGACTCAATTGGCTGAATTTGATTTAAGTGATATGAAGACGTTAGTTAGATTAGTTTTTATTTATATTCAAAGTATGACAATTAAACGATAATTTAGGAAGTTTATAGAAAATGGAATCGTTCCGTTGAATGATATTATTTTTTGTTAACGCTATAGTGCCAATAGAACTGGACATATATATATTGTTCAGTCAAATATTTGACTTTTCTTTTTTCAAAATATCCGCTCTCTGTCTTTCCAGAAATTGTCAAATTTCGATATCTCAATATCTTAAACGTTTTATGCCAAACTATTGGGTCAACATTTGATCTCGAAATTTTGACTGTTAATTGGTCTTATTGCAAACATTTTGAAGATGGAAATATACGTTAACTGTATTTATTATAACCCTTCTGTCATGCTTAATTAACTGTCAAAATGTATTGAAAAATGGCATTAGCTTGTGTAGAGCTATTTATGACAAAGTAACCATAAACTATATGACGATGTTAATATCCTTGTTTCTAAGCTAGCGGGAACGGGAGGGGGGGGGGGGTAGGTTGTAGTGGGAATAACAGTCTAATTATATAGATTATTAGAGGATAATTTGACATCATATGTAGCGAATCATCGATAAATAGATCGATAATAGTGATGACTGTGATGCAGCTTATATGGAGGATTACTCTATTCCTTGTTGTTGTTTTTGTTGCCATGGTCGGATATGGGTATTTTATAAGGAAGGGGTGTGACCGTGGATTGTTGACGACGACTACACGTATAGAGTGGTCTGGAACCATCCTTCCCTTCAAAAAGAATTGTGCTGATAAATATACTTGTGTATTCTTGTGTAAGATTGTAAATTTTGGGTGTAGGCTACCACCTAGAGCGCCTACTGTTTTAATTGTTGCAGTAGTATAGTTGAAGTATTGTTTCTGTTCATGTGGGTGCTTTGCGTAATAAACGTCAACTATGAATATGTTTGTTAATCACAATCACAAGAAATGGTATTCACGTTTTAATTAGACTGTGATCGCACTTTCTTTTAGTTTTGTGCAAGTCACTTTAATTGAAATAGAGAGAGGGAGGAAATTTAAATATTTTCATAACAGCACTTAAACAGTTTTAACGATGTGACTCAATATTAACTAGGTCGATGTTCTCGATGGTGTTCCTGATAAGAAGTCATGCTATAGATTGTTCCATGTTTTCAGAAAAGGACCGAGTAGGTAGTACTTCGTAATTTAATAAATGCCAGTTCACAAAAGATGCCATGATGTAAATACTCTATGACTTAAAGATGCATATGTTATGAAACGAACGTGGTAAAGAGTATGTGTTGATGAATATGGTGAAGGGCAACAAACGTTGACATATCTCAGGGTATTTATGACCACAGACTTCCAGGATATTGTGTATGCTATGACAGTTTTCAGACAGAAATGTGAAAAGGCCCTGTCGCATTTCTACCATAACATGAGTTTCAGTGTTTTCCATCCATTTTTCAACCAGTCTTGTTGTTAACATTTCACTATATGAAAAATTGATCTTATTGTATTTCTTTATGTTGTTTTATTTGGATCTTTTCGACATATTTTGGTGAATAAATAGCTGTTGGTGTCTTAAAATCTCAGTATCTAGTATGGAAATAATCATAATTATTTGTTTTGTGGGATATAGACAATGGTGTTAGATTCAAACAATGATTCGGATCCCTCGGCAGGCATTGGTTATTCGCAATATATAGTCCTTACAGTGAATGGAAACATCAATACACAGAGATGTCGCAACTATACGTATCGTATTTAATACTTACGTCATGACTAGATGCTATCTGCAGGAGTTGAATGGTCGACCTCTGGAGTAACTTGGTGTCATCCTCGCTGATTGGTAGTTGCTTAGAACACAGCTCTTTAACAGTCTCCATGATGCCATCAAACTTTCCACTTTGTTCCAGGATACAAAGAATGGCAAACTTATCACCACCTTTCTTGCTTTTCAAGTATTCGATGATATTACTTCCAGCTGCAGAGTTTAATCCACAAGCAAACCGAAAGACGTACTGGAGGTCAAATGGATCCATCTTACCGAGACTTGGTTCTAGTTCAGCTGGATCTTTCACACCTGCAGCGATATCCGTCACATGAAATGAGGCGAACCATTCACAGAATATTTTATGGTAAAAACTGACCTCAGTCTTGGTCTTAATGTTTTTACCGGGAGTATCTGGTCCATCTGTATCAACAAAGACCTCCTCCTCTACAAAAATACCAACGCGGATATGATGATTATAAAAGCCTTCACCAAGTCGTTTGCTCAGCGACAATTTCTCCCAGACAATCTGTTGATTCTCTTTGCTGAGTCCTTCGAAAGCTACTTTACTAAGTTCCTCGTTATTAGCTTCGAACATTGTTGCGTATCTTTCAACGTTGTATTCTTCTGATTTGTTTCTTGTGTGATGGTGGAAACATCCCATCATGTAGCGAAAGAAATCAGTAACAGATTTGAATTTCTGAAAATCTTCCCTTTCATGTGTCATGTGAGAAAACATAGAAAAGAGGAGAGGAACCTGGCAGAGGTCATCAAGAATGACGTTTTCCTTGAGACCTTTCTTGACTTTAGCAACAGCCTGCTCATTATTTCCACAGACAGCCTTTCTGATGTACTCATCACGGGCAGCGTCATCAAAACCAGTTAATTTAACTCGGTTTGTATTGGATTTATCATATTCCTTTGGTAAGTACCTAGTTGTCAAGGTAACATCAGACTCAGGAAACATCTGTAACATCATGATACGTCCCACGTCATTTTCTTTGTCCTTCTCTGGGTATTCATCATAACCATCTAACTGAAATGCAACTGAACTACAACTCTCTATTATTTCCCTAATGTCTCTTATCTTGATTCTTCTTTCGTCAGGTATAAGATACAATTTGATTGCTTTATATATGGACGTCACATTACCCATCTGTCTCAGTTTAAGTAGGATTAGAATCTCTACGTCATAGAGAGGGGAGTCCGGAACACCATTACACCAGTCATAGGCTAGCTGCAGCGTAAGAGTCGATTTTCCATACCCTGGTTCCCCTTCTATGATACGTCTGTTAGACCTCCTATGAGGATCGGTGAAAATCTTTTTGTATGATTCTAAACGTTCCCATTGTACAGCTTTACCATATGGCGCGGCTCCTCCAATCGACGCATTGACACTGCTCTCTACAAAGACATTATCTACACAATAAAGTCTTTCTTGGATATAAGGAATAGGTTTTACTCCGTTATAATGGACTTCATATCTCTTCTTCAAAGCTTTTATCAGTATTTGTTTCTTATCTGTGAGAAAACGAGGAGAATGAATAGTGAGTTATTTCCCAGTAGTAAGGACTATTCCTATCGACAGATATTATTAAGGTGTATTACGCTTACACATTTCAGACACCGATTCTTTAGGAAGACATCTGACTAGGCATTAGTAAGTTACAGAAGAGAACATCGGTAAAAGATGCAAAAAACACTGCAAAATCGTAAATAATATACTGATCAACCTGCGGGTATATAAAACGTGGTAAGAAATTGTAGAAGTATACCTTTCTATTTTTTAAGATGACAAAATGTAATCGTTATTTATTCACGAACTGAAATTCTATTCTATTTTATAGTTTTAGTCCATATGTGTTCTGACTTTTCGGGGGAGGGTGGGGGGGGGGGGTGGTTGTGGTTTGGGAATAGTAATAAGTAAGGAGTGAGGAGGGTACAGGTTACATCATATTGTTCCGCTCGTTTCGAAAAATGATCTTTAAGTGAACATAATATAATTTCATGTTCATATAGTTCCACATTAAAGAAGCAAGCAAAATAAAATAAACATCTGAATTTATTGTAACATAACGACATGTTTAAAATAATCATTAAGTATTAACGTTGTTCTTTTACAAGTTAAAAATATTTTTAAAAAATAGCACACCGTACCTTCCAAAGTCTGTGGTTCCGCCATATCTTCAACAATTACTGATTCTTCCTCTGATGGATCCTCTTTGCTCGCCGAGCTGGTGGAGCGGCTGACGTCACATTACCGTGGTAGGATGGTTGTGACGTCAAATTAGGCTTCTTAGTCTTCTCTTTGAACCTTTATTTCCCATCTTTTATCATGAATCTGTGTAACGTTTCAAATTAAAACGAAAACATGAAACATAATTGCGACGAACTCTGCAAAAATACCTGTTTATCATCATACTGGGGCTGAATAACAACGACTATAAAAATATATTTTAATAAGGAACTCCAATCTGATGATTGAAAGTTGCGTTTTGTGTTTTGAATCTCTCATAACTGGGTAACGAACTTGACCGTTAAGGAAAATAGGATGTGATGATAATCTAGAAAAATCAGTACAAATAACATAAAAAGCACTAACGTTGGATAAACATTAAGCAATGCTGAGAAATATTTTAGAGATTATATCATAAATAATGATTGAGGTTGCTACACGTTTAAAAGAAAATGACTTACCTGGACAATGATGTGATCAGCCGGTGATGATAGAAAATATCCGAAAGTAGGTCACAAACTTATGATCATCATTAAAGTTAAAATAATTAATTTACTGTATATATCGAAGGAGTGGTCTTCCTCTCCGTGAAACGCACTGTGCAATTTGCACTGTGCAGATCAAAATGGCGTCTCTAAACGTTTGGTCATAGGATATCTGCACACTGCACGATCACTTCAAGAGTTAAACTCAAAGTTCATATTTGCACTAGTCGAACAGGTTTAATTGGGTTTTATATTTTATACAGTTTATACTTATCAAAAGTTTTCTCTACATGGCTCATGATAAACGTCGTTGTACCGTACCTTTAAAGTAACATAACAATGTCTTGTTATATTAACTACGTTTGATTCCTTTTAGGTATTTTGCTGTATGATTTTAACCATTTATAGTTAATGCTCAGCGTACTTCTTTGTACTGTTCTACGCATCACGTTCTTATTCATTGGGCTAACAAGAAATGTGGTATATCACCTGTTATATGTTCCGTTCTATGTGGTCCAGTTAACTCCGTTTTCATACATTAAATATAATTATCAGAAAGAAAACACCAATGAAACCCCTAAAGGTTAGTACACGAATTTGTTGAACCTTTCACATGCGAAAAAGGGAATATATCAATCATTAAAAAGTACTGTCCCCTCATCTCCTCTTTCTATTGATAACCTATGACATAAAAGAGACCTAATTACCTACTACTAAAGACTCAAATTATTCGTCTTTCTTACTGCTTATATTACACTTTCAATCTATATTTATTTTGAGACGTGAAGATAAATACTTCAAGCCGTTAAAAGCTTAACATCTGTAGCAGATATTTATACTGGGTTATAAATATCGGTGTATCGTCAAGGTGTTTGTCTTCCATTTTAACAGAAATATCCTAGCATAGGCCAACCACGTCACATGAAATCAAATGATCTGATTACACCAATCTAATACGCATAGTGTTATGTTACTACATATATTAGAGAGTGGAATGATTTCATCGTATTCATTAAAAGGTTAGCTATCAACAATTATCCACATACTAGTTGCAAAAACGATTAATTTAAAGCCTTTCGAAACCCCCAAACTATACGAATGTTTTTTTTTAAATATTCTAAGTTATTTATTGTTATTTATTCCGTTTCTGGATTTTCCAAGTTTCTTACAACCTCATTAGGCTTATGAATGAATAATAAAAACACAAAGAATAAGTCATAAAATTTCATGAAACTTAATCCAAAGTTTATATTTAAGACCCTTTAAATATGACGTCATGCTGACCTTTGACACTGTACTGATGGGTTTGGATCCTTACCTGTCTTACACTGGTACAATCTCCATAAAGATAATAAAATGATAACGTGTTGATATTGGATGAACAATGCTTGAGTTTATAGATACGACGCCAAATATTAACTACCTCAAAATAATAAAGTGACAAAGTCCATCAAAAACGAAACTTGCAGAGTGAATAAACATATTGTCTCTAATAACAATGTTAAACCTGATAACAGGCAACGAACGTTTGGAAACTTCTCGATAACGGTTTCCAAACGGTTAGGTGATAATTATGATTGTATTCTGTGGTGTATTACCGTAAACTTTGACCTCAATTATCACAATGCGTTACATACATTCCCAATCGCCTGCTTCTTCGTTCACTTTTTCCTGTTGTCTTCAGCAATTTCAATCCAAATCAGGAAATATTTGATCGGCTTTAGGTTACATCAGAGTAAAGTTGTTTCTTATTTGAAGAATGTTTCTTTCATCCTTTTACTTAGCAATATGTAATCATTAATATCATACACCATATAGGATCAGGTTCAGAGGATGTCAGGTTCTTTTCCCGCCCCCTCCCTCACCCTCGCCCTCTTTCAGCAATATACAGAAAAAGTAAATAAATAAAGAACTTGCTAGCACTTGCTTGTACTTGCTTGTGCACCTGATTATAGATCTTACTTACAGCCTTAATATGTCTCAGAATGCATCAATTCAAGTCTAATTTACTTTTTCCTTGGAGAAGACCCCACTCTCCTACATTACAGCCGGCTTTTTGTTTAAAATCCAACCGCCAATGTGTTAAATCATAAAAATTAAGAAACAGGTGATGTTCGATCACCTTCTCAAAAAGCAAGGCCATACAAGATAGATCGTTCAACCCTCGCTGCTTTGATTCCTTGATGTATGTCAAAGAAGTAAGTCGTTGAATGAAATTGAAAAAAAAATCGGCACATGTGTTACCATTATAATCGCATTACGTCCTAACACTCTTCTCGTCAGACACTATTTAAGAAAAAGAAAACCTTAATTCAATTAGGCGACAACTTATTTTGCATGAAAGACGTATTTGGTTTTGTTTGGCAAGTATATTGCGCTGAGAGAGGAGGCCAGACATGATGCACTGTTTGACTCACACGAAACCCCTGCTTGTCTCGAAATCAAGATATACAAATATTCGTTGTTGTTTTAACCAGCAAAATACTTTTGTTTTAGTAGCAAACCATACAGTAATAACCTTGAAATATGTGACTTTCATTAACGAGAATATCAATAAAATACATGGAGCAGACTAATGTTTATCGTTTCAAATAAGGTTACCAATGTTCTATCCAACAGGTTTGACCGTCCTTGGGTATTTTGTAAAAACATGTTCATAGAAATAGAGTTAGGGAAGCATTTATCAAAATTATTTGTTAGAGACGAAAAGAAAAGATCGGAAGAGAAATAATTAATTTAGAGTAATTAATCTTTCTGTTATTCATTTTTTTACTTGAAAAGCACTATAAAAGAGAACAAGGAATATGTTAAGCTGCTGTACCTTTCTTTCCCTTAAAGTGTTCTCCCTTGTAACTCCATCTACTTGACCGCCGCTAGGTCTTTGTATTTGTCGGTCTATGAACTCAGATCCATTGGTAGTTTACTTAACCCACATTATCCGAAATTTACTCCTAAGGCTCCAATGAAGTTTTCACACCAGCTTCAAAGTCCTTTGTAATATTTCACTCCCACCCCTGCCCCACCCCGTTACTTGTGGGCTCGTCTAAAAGACAATTTATAATTTAATGCCTTAATAATCAGCAATAAAAACTAACAAAATCAATCAATGAGGAGTTTTTAAACTGAAGACAATGGAAAGGCAATACTTCATGTGGCGTTTGCATTCGATTCTGTCAAACTGTGACTAGTCATGTGACACGTAAATATATTTTATGTCTGGTGTGCCATTCTCCAGTTTATCAAAGCATGTAATAATAATAGGCATGGAAATATTCGGAGACCGCTGAATCAAGATTAGGGATTCCACTAACAGGCTATTTTCTGTATCACACATTTAACATAACTGTCTTTAATTTCGTCGGTCGGAAAATATCTGAACTTCTAGGAAATTTGAGAGCAAACTTGGATGACTAATGTGACAACTCATTTTTGTGTAACATACATGGCTTCATGCCATGATGATCAGGTTTGAACCAAACACTCAGCTTTAAATCAGTCTGATCTACCTAAGACTGGTTCCAGGGGTGTGGTGAGGTTGGGGTTTGTGGCTTCAGGTGGTAGCAGAAGTCATTCATATAATGCATTACTATACAGTTCTCGTAAGCTTTGAAAGGATTTATATGCACCGTGCAAATCTCGTTATGGATGGCGCAACTTTGCGGCTTTCGCCTTATAATGGTATACACGCTATAATACATAAAGTAGGAGTCTAAGTAGGAAAGGGAGTGAGGTTGGGGTTTGTGGCTTCAGGTGGTAGCAGGAGTCATTCAAAGAATGCATTTTATACATTTTGTCTCGTAAAATTTGAAAGGATTTATATGCAACGCGCAATCTCGTTATGCATTGCGCAACTTTGCGGCTTTCGCATTATAATGGTATACACGCTATAATGCACGCATGGCTGCACAAACAGCTTAAAAGTCTCAAAGTTCAACGAGTTAATAGTCGTTAAATATGATTATATCAGCTCTCATATCTTCACACCTTGGTAAAATATTTGCTATATCGCTCGTCTCAAAAAGATTGTAAACGCAAAGTCAATTAAAACGAATCTCCTTAGATAAGAACGAATATATTTAGAGTTAATTATAGTATTAAGGATAACAATTCACGAGATGGGACCAGTTTGTGACATTTGCCAGGAGAAGTTTACACTAGATCGGTAGTAATCGTCAAATAGTATGGTTTGAGAAGGACATATGGGTTGTTACTGTTGAACGAGATTCATGGTAATATAATCATATTTTATCCAGGAACCTGTCGTTTGCATGAACAGGCTGAGTCCATGCAATAGTGTGTTATTGTACTCTTAAAGATGACGAATGATACTAACACGTCCATAATTATTTCAAAATAAAAATAACAACGACGAAAATTTGTATTTTATTCGAATTAGTTTCATATGTTGCTCAAATTTTCTTTTAAAGTTTGATCGGAGAGAATGAGTGTATTGCTGTAATTTTTTAAATGCTGAGATTGCTGTTCAATTATTACGTAGTGATTACGTTGTTGCGTTGTTACATAAATCTTATTTTAATTGGTGCATTCGTCGCGAGACACAGACCAATATTTAGTTGGGTCAATATGTTGGACAATGAAGCTATTAAAAGGACAATTGCAGTAACAGCATTTCATGTATAAAGACACCACAAAAAAACGTGGTAGAAATAAAAACGACGTGTTTCCTATTAAAGCTACGCCGATTTCTTCTTATTAGAAACAAATGTTGTCTTTAGATAATTTGAGTATCTACGTCATTAACAAAATACAGAAAGTTGATGGCGACATTTAAATGAATATTAACTATTCAGTTTATACATTAAACTTTAAGATATGTCTTTCATCCCGCCTTTGAATCTGTACCATTCAGCACCGAGCACCGCTTCCATTAAAGATAATAAACAGATAATAAAGTATTGACATTATAGGATTGTGTGCTTATACAGATTGCTTACCACCAAGTGAGGCAAAGTCCATTGCCACCCCCCCCCCAAAAAAAAATAAAAAACTACAGATTTTATTAGAGTAAACATATTTTACGTTTCTATGTATACCTTAATATGAATATTAGCCAATATCATATAACGAACAAGTGTTACAAACGATTAGGTACGCCCTGAATCCATGTCTAAATTTTAAAATGATGAAAAGATGTTTTTTTCTTAATTGCTAAGGGGTCCGAGTATTGGAAATAGTTAAGAACTTGCTTTAGAGGTAAATACATGGCTATATATGGAAGTCATTTAATCAGTTGTGTAATTACGTTAGTAGGTGAAGTTTATACCAGATTTTGTACTAAGAGCCATCTGGAGATTAGAAGTTAGTCATAAAATTTAAACAATGCAAAGACCAATAAAACAACAACAAAGAAATGACAGAACTATTTCTTTGTAGATATCTCGTACGATTACGCAATCAGCTGCATTTTATGTTACATTTGTATTACTACATAAAGTGGGAGTCTTAGTAGGAAAGTATCTTGTTGAGTTTATTCCGTTTTATTAACCTTTACGCGAGAGCTTGGAAAGGTGAAGAGTAGACAATACACACTGGTTCCTTTAAACAGTTATTTGAGACTGTTAATGTTTATATAATATTTGATAATCACTATTTTTATACTCTGTGTACTTTATGTGTATCTCTGGTAAAAAATAAAGACATCAGACTTATACAATCTCTAGTATCAGCTTTCCTTAACTTACAGATGTAAATAAACCCCGATACATATCTGAAAATTAATGTAATAAAGGCCTATACTTATATGTACTGAAAATAACAGAATCATCAACGTTACGACAAATACACAGAGCCATCCTAGTCACCAAAACCAACATCACGATGATTGAGTTAAATATCATTCGCCAATCGCAAAAATCATAATTCTCACTTAACGACAGAGATAAAGTATTCCAGAGTTAAAGGTAAAACCGATCATCAACGATTCTTTCACCCTGTAAGATCAGAAATATTGAACATGTTGAAAGCGTTCAGGAAAACAATACAGGTATCACTGCAGTCGTCATCGGCGTCGCTTAAAGTAGTTTTGGATTGTTCCAGTCTTTTACGGATGTAAAACTATGACTACATCACTCTGAGAGCAATACGCTGTTCTTAGGTGTAAATCCCTTCTTATTTGAATCAAATTTAACTTTCTTAAGAGATACATAATAAATAAAATAAACCTACTGCATCTTCGAGTTATAGAAAGTACATTAATAGTCAACTGCAATTGGTAGTCATGTTCTAGCTAAATGGGATATGTACAAGAAAAAGTCGCGTTCTTTGAGGATAATTACATTGCGTCCTTGTAAATAGTCAATGCCCATTATAAGGATGGATACATTTCTTTGCACATTGTCATCTGAAAAGAAAGTCAAAGAAAAGAAAGTCAATAACATTACAGAAACAATTGTATACCTTTATGTATTCTATTGAAATTTTTGAAAACCATGTTTGTAATAATGCACTTATGAACAGAAGCAAATTGTTTATCTACTCAGCATTACACCATAGTTTAAAGTATTATATCTGAATCATCGCCGCGTTTGTTGTGAGTTATTATATAATACCTGTAATTGTCTGATTATCCGACAACGATGTAAGTATTAGGCCGTATCACCTCCACGAGAAGCATGGGGAAGGAGTTACCGTGTGTGCTTTATTACAATCTGTCTGTAATAACCCCATGAATTAATGCCTATGACGTATCATTTACTCTGCTTCCCGAGAAACTACAAATGTACCCTCTTTCGTGCAGAATGATGTGTTATGTGGTGACTAGTCTTCTACATACACACTTTACATACGCATTACATACAACTATTACGTACAACGAGCGGAGATGTGGGACTGTTTCCTACAATCCTTCAACAGATAGCAAAGGATACTATAGCAGTATTGAGACTAATTTACCTACCTCCCTTTCCAGTTCCTCGTCTGTCATCTGGCTGCCACTCGTGTGCTATAAAACGACACAGAAATGAAGTGCTTAATTTTCAAAGTAGCGATGATATTTAACAGATTTTGTTAACCGAAAACATCGTCTCCCTATAACTCAAGTACATTTTCTGAAAGCCATGGTTTGTGAAATTTTGGGAGTTATTGGTTACATCATTCCATTTTACCAAATGATAACATTTTAGTTAATTACTATAATATTGATATTACAATATAAATCTACCGTCGCATACTTGCGTTCCTTGATATAGATGAAGACGGCGTTTGTTCGTTCTTTTATAAACTTGTATGATAACTTGTATTTATTGTTGGCGGTCCTAAAACATATCAATAAAAACCTAACAAAAGAGGTACAATGAAATGACATACAATAAATCTTGTACTTAAATACGTAATTAAAGTGAGAAAATTTGTTTCTGGAATACAAACTTACCTCCCAACAACCAGTTTGTAGATTTAGACGAAAGGAGACGAGTGAAGGATACCACAGAACTACAAATTAATAGAAAAATATAGACTTAATTATACGAGAGACACAAATATAATGATTAAACGTATGACACCGTATGATAACACTATTTGCAAATAACAAAGTGCCTTTACAAAGATGTTTGTTATTATTGCCAACTCATATACAACTTCGAGGAAGTATTATATCAATACAGAGTACCAGGTATATTTTGTTTCGGTTACTCTGGCAATAATAATGAGATCTGATGAAAATACCTTGCACTTTCTTTTCATGAAGCGTTGATAGACTGGAAACGTCACCAAAACGACGAGGCATTAAGCAGAATGAAAATCTATAAATGTAAAGAAAGACATACAATAGAAATGAATCCATATAAAATAATATCATATGTAAACAAATTGTTCAATTAAGGATTATTACTATTTTTTTAAGTATATTTAATATGGGATTTGTTACTATATGTTATCAATTACTAATATTACATTCCTTCTATGATTTTTGATGTTGGTCGATAATGCGCTAAGCCTGTAAATGAACACATGTTATTAACGTAGGTCGTAAATCTAACAGCTTCATTAAGGAACGTGTTATATTATTGGTCTACTCTATGGTTGCTGAAAATATTGCATTACTTACAGGTTAATAAAAGTATTATCAACTGTTTTAAGAGAGCAGAAACAATAATTAATTTAGTGACTTAGTTGGTAACAATCGGTTGATGACGAAAATCGAACATACGAACCCGGATAGCAAAACTTACTGTGTTGTTTTGATACTTTCTAAAACTGTCCTACACAAGCTGATACAAACAATATTTGATAATTCTCTAGAAGGGTCGAAACTGAAATTCTTGTAAAATGCACTGATGAATATAGTACTTACGCGACTGAGCTTAAGTTTTCACAACTGGCTGCATAGATGAATAGATCCTGCAAGTTTTTCTCTGTCCAATCGTTGGCAGTCATCTCAATCCAGAGTTGACCGAGAGTAGTTTGAGAAGATAGACGAAGGCCGGAAGTAAGTACAATTTCATTTCTAGAGACATCCACGGAGTCAATGGCTTCATGCAGCATTAAACGTGATACTGTCACCTGAAATGCAGAAAATGTATTATTAAGAAATATTATAATGACACTGATTCGCATTACAAATTTCCTATTTTACTTTTTGTGCTAGGAAACCACTTTAATTATTTATCAAATAATATTGTTCTTATATTGCAAGTTAAGATAAGAAGATAAGATTTATTTAAAGGGTTTCTTTAAATCGTACCTTATGGTGAGAGGCTATAGCCAGTATTTGTAGCGTTGACCTCTGGAGCAGTTTGCTGTCTACATGTGATAAATGGATTGGTTTAGAACAGAGCTCTTTCACAGTTTCCATAACAGCGTGACTGCTCCCAATCTGCTCCAGGAGACAGAGAATGGTAAATTCTTCGCTGCCTTCCATACCTCGGATGTAGTGTATAATGTGTTTAGCTACGCCTGGGTATATTCCACAGACAAATCGATAAAGATGCTGATAATCAGATGGATATAAATCCTCTAACAAATCAATTAAATATTCGTCACTAGAGGTTTCAAATTTGCTGCCAAGTTTTGCAATAACATCCACAACGTGATTTGCCGCATACCATTCACAGAACAAATTATGATTAAATCTGACTTTTCTTGAGCCAATACTTGCCAACTTTGCACCTGCAGATTTCTTCTCAAGAACTTCAACAAAGATTCCAATACGTAAATATTGATCGAAAAATTCGTTTCCTAGAATTTTACAAAGGTAGTTGCTAGTCCAAGACTCAGTGGAATATCCAACCAGGCTTTCATAAGCTACCTCGTTAAGCTTTGAATGTTTAGACTCCGCATCAACGTGTGTATGTTGATTATGCCTGTGAAGCTTTCTCTTGAAATGATCGTGGAAATATGAAATCATGTTACGAAAGTAACCCGTCATTGTTGTATATCGTTTTATCATGTCGTTATCATGTGTAATATGTGCGTATATAATAAAGAAGAATGGAACCCGACAGAGATCTCCAAGAATGGGATTATCCTGGAGAGATTCTCTAATTCTCTCTGTTGCATCATCATCATCTTTCGTTACAACTTTACGAAGATACTTATCTTGAGTATGCCTGTCGAATCCAGTTAGACGAATACGTTTAACATCTTTTGAGTATCTCTTATGTACAAATGATGAACGTGTTGTTAGGACAACTTCAAAGTGTGGAAACATTTCCTTTTCAGTAATAGCCAAAATGTCACTTTTTACTTTGCTGCCATAATCATGATATTCATCGACACCATCCAAAACAAATAGAACAGAAGAGGTTTGGCGGAGTACCTCTTTAATGTTATTGACAGTTAGATTTGAGTCAGTTTGTAACGACTGTTTAATACATTCATAGATTGAAGTCACTCCTACCAGTTCACAAATTTTCATTACAATCAGAACTTTCACGTCATTTAAACTTGACCCTGGTCCACCAATGGACCAATCACGGGCAAGTTGAACAGTCAAGGCTGTCTTGCCACATCCAGGTCCTGCCTCTATGATACGACGATTTGATTTAACTCTCGGGTCTAACCTTATACTGCGATAATTTTCTAAAGGTTCCCATTTTTCAACATTTCCAGAGTTGTTTACTAAACATTCAATTCCACCTTCTATGAAGACATTATTCACCGCTTTAACATTTACTGATGCTATCGGATGAAGGTGTGCGAAGAGGCTGTGGTAAGCTTCCTTCAACTCCTTAATGAGCTGCTGCTCCATCTCTATGAGAAGAAAGAACCAAAAGGTGAGTCTGTCAAAGATAGCCATACGTCTGAAAGACATTTGTCTTCTTTCTAACATACACCGTTATAGCTTTTTAGCATTACGTAATACCAGTATGTCACTATGAAACATGTTGCAACAATTACATAGGATTTGTGCAAATGCAACTAACATTCAGTTACAGTTTTACAGTCGTATAACATGTGATATGTTCTCTTTTAATACATTTATTATATTATGTACAATATAACTAGTTCGTTTCCTCTGTTAACATGGTGGCAGGTATAGATAATAATATACTTAATTTTACCACAAATCTGACGGTTTCTGCATGTGACATATATCGATTTCGATATTGTTGGTCAGAACATCACACATCCCTTTAATTGATACAGTTGCTCATTTTACCTGTAATAATGATCATGCAACCACCGTTAGACCTTCCACGCTAATGAATTCAGTATTTTTTAAAGATTTAAACTATATGAGTAAGATTAATATATCTATACTTACCTCAGATAACATTTATTCCTATCAACGTTGCATTATATTTCAGAAATATCAGTAGATATTCCAGTAACTGCTGTTTTAACGGCATTTTCTCGTCATTAAGATGGCGTCGTTGTGCGTTCCCAAAATGCACCATCACTCAAGTATATCGTGATGAACAAAGTTCATATTTACAGTTGTCGAGTAGATTAGTGACGTATACTACAGTTATATCGCTAAGTAAATATATGCTTAACCTCAGTTGATGGTTTTGTTTTCAATACCCATGAACTTTGGTATACAAAAAAAAAGACCCTGCAAAGCTAGTCATACAATAATGTAAAGGAAAGACGTCCTATATATCCAGACCATCGCTAGCTTTCGCAGTAGTCTCGTTAAGCGAATAATTAACGAAATGAAAATATTGCGAAATGTTTAGCTACAATTTATTTAATTACATTGAGATGAACAAACTTGACATTGAAATGACAACAAATGGCAGCAAATTTACATTCCAGCTGGACAATGTGGGTGTTCATAATGTGAAATATAGACGTTGAAAATAAATTGAGGACAAGAGTGAAGTCAATAGAATAATTTTTATACTCGTTTTACTGATCCGAAATGATTTTCATTGGTGTACTAGTAATACTATTTAATCTTTCTTTCACAAAACTGTAGTGACTAATATATGCTCAATTGAAAGTGACAATACCAGGGAAAAGAAAATTGTTATCTTCCTCTCACTACTTTCTTGGCCCTTTCGGATAGTAAGATAAGATTTGGACTGCCGCGACCGTTACGCATATAAGACCACATAAATAACGAGAATTTGCCAATAATATAAACACTAATATGGGAACAAGGTTTATTGTGACTTTTTCTTTCAGATCCACCTATCTTCCAGCTCATACACTAAGTCACATTCCTAAGCATCTCGTTTATTGCGTTGTGTAAACATCAACCAGTAAATGGCAGAAAAATAAGATAGCAATTGTCTACACGGTACAGACGATATACCATAGTTCGGATTGTATTAACCTGGGAAGGAACCAGGATGAATTTTTTAGCAAATAGTTATCTACCCTTATGGAGTCAATTAGATATGTCGTGATAACAAAATCACAAGAACGAAAAACTTCCATAACATGCCATCATAGAAGCAAAAATGAAGCGATTTCGCGTACTTTGCTTTCCCTATAAACACTGCTCCTGAATATCATTGATTCAGTAGACATTTCACTGGTTATCGGCGATTGGCAGATATATTTTGAGATCTTAAATTAGAGAGTAGAGGATTGTACGCATGACATGAACCAGTCAGAAATGATAGTAGTGCTTTGGCTAAATGGCTATCAGAAAAGAAGTCTCTATCGTCGCGGATATGGACTCAAATAATATCAGCTCCGGCTAAAAGAATTGCCCGCCTACAAGCGTTATGTTAGTTGCAGTTGGCTTTCTTCAGATTGAGTCTGACTGGGGTGACTGTATAGAAAATAAATTAATGTTAGTCTGTTTTAGACCACAGCTTAATATAGTCCTTACCGCAGGCTACCCACGGCGCTCAGTCAAATTATATAAGACATAATTGCACTCGAAGAAGGTTCATAGTTTTATTTTCAGTAGCATTTCTATATATGATACAAGGCAATAGGTGTTAGTGATGAAGTCCGCGTGTTTGATGCAAAATGTCATTAGTATAAGGCAAACGAAATAGTCAACTAAGAGACCATGATCCGCACGCTGTGTACCCTCAACCTCGACAGTGTTGTGGAATTGATTTAATTACCACTTCTATGGTTTGAAAGAAAAAAATCTCTTTAATATACAGTTATTTAATGGACCTCGTATACTTGTAGACGGCCCATGGGTCAGCTCCTGAGAAACGACAAATAAAACATGGTTTTCTATATTCGTTTGTACTATATCGACATGTGGCTATATTGAGAACGTTGGTAGTATGATGCTTCTTTTTCTTCAGCCATTGTCCTTCAAATTATCTCACAGATGAAAAGACTTTACATCGCCAGGTCGGTAGATCAAATGATAAATGCGAAAAATAATGGCATAATGGCGGATCAGATCCTTTATTAGTCAATTTCGAGAGTAAACATAAGACATGAGTTACAGAGTTACGATGTATTTGTACTTTGTATATTAAAAAAGACTGCAGTATTTAAGAATTCATCTCATTAGTTAGACAATTATTTACATAATTATTCTGGAAACAAAAACTACCTTACGTGTGTCTAATTAGTTTTGTCTATTTTGCAATGATTTGCCGTTACTAATATAATTTTCATTTTGTTTTAATCAGCATAAACTGTAACTGACTTCAGTTGTAATAAAACTACACAATATTCATTCATACCACTCTATCAGCTACCATCTCCTGTGTTTGGACATAGACATGTACCGCAGCTTATGCGATATGTATTAACATAATACGGATATTAGTTGAATATGGGTTGACAAGATGAACAGGTGGTTAAGGAAACTCTGTATTGTAATAGTTCTAATCTTTAGGGTTATCCCTTTTGTACGGTAAATTTTACTATTCAGTACTTCGTACATGCAGAGAATGTTATGTTTTTCGTTCATGTGATTTACTATGTGAAAATTACGTAATACATGGGTTTATGAACATAGCTGGTAGTCTATTGCTTTTATGATGATCACAGGTTTTTGAAATATGGATAAATATGAAAATGTGGTTATATAAAAATTAGTCATGATTATGACCAACCAGATTTGAGTATACGTGATGGACTACGTACAGGCAACTTCAGTATTAATTGGAGGGTGAACATGTGATAGATAAGTATTCAAACTTTGTAGGAACGTTTTGAGTCTCGTTCTGTATAATAGCAGATTGATAAGAGCTAGGTTCCCCTATACGTCAACAGATACATTTTATTTAATACTGAATCTCAAATGAATCACCGTAAATAACTTTTTCTTCTACTTTTAACATCACCATCTTGGTTCATAGTAAGGCCACTAAATATGGGCCGTAGTACCATACTGGTGCTTACGGACATGATATTGTATTTTCCTTGAAGCAATTCACCAAATAATCTGCATGGACTTCATTGTGATCTTCAAAAGGTGCAATTATCAATCCGTATATCCTGTCATTACGCTTAAACATTTTCAATTGAACTCAGAGTAACGACTTTATACCATATAGCAGTAAATGTAAATGTAACCAAGTTCTTCCGAAGCAGAAATCCAACCTACAAATTCATATCTGAACACATCTCTTATTTACTGTAATCGTATCTTCCTCGACTATCATGGAGAAACTGCGATTTTATGTTGCATCTAAACTACACTAACAGTAAATTGTGACAAAAACACATCTGGCACTTCATCGCCCAACACATCAGCTCTTGATGAGACCGGTCCTCATTGAAACAAGGTTAGCAATAGCACAATCAATTAAACAAGTTACTAAGTTAACAAGGTCACCAATCACACCTTAGTAAGGCTATTTCTATTTCATCATGTTTCTTATCTCATCAAATATACACAATTTCACATGACTAAAATATTGCCATATCGGATAACGATTATTGTAATATTATGTTTATCCCTATCATATTATCCTAATAGTCACGTCACTGAGTTATCAAGTCTACAACACTTAAAGGTCAACAGTTTTTGCAATAACTTCAGCAAAATCATTTTTAAATCATATAAAAAATATGTTTTAAAAAAGTACTATCCTGGTGGTTCTGAATCTATAAATTATTTACAAACATCGACGAGAGTTCCATTATACAAATAAATGGCTCACTGAGGAAAAATACTTTAAAGGTCGCAGTCAGTGGCGTAGCCAGCGGGGGGGGGGGCAGGGGGGGGGGCCCCCCCCCCCAGTTGAAATGCTCGCCCCC
>KN884933.1:50115-60321 GCA_000934455.1 Apostichopus parvimensis | reverse complement strand
TATATATATATACTATGTCTACAACATCACACAGAGTGATACAACATTCACGCAAATAAAAAATCGAAAAGCCACCAGTAAGGATTCAAGGCCTACAGACTTCGAAGTCTTGTCATTCAAATGTATACTTTAACCAATACCGTGACGTCAGCTCGTAGGGTTATTGTAACAGCTGGCATTTGAAACGTTGAGAGAGCGTTCATCTCCAAACAAATACCCGTACTTTTACAAAGTTAGACCTAAGTTGAATAATTCTGCAGTATGCATGTATGAACACTGAGTAGAGTTGTTATTGACAGGAAAGCAAGCGTACTTATTCTTATAGAACAATGATATATACGATACAATAAGATCATTGAAATAAATCTGGTAAGGAATAAAACATGGCGATAAAATTGCATACCCTACATAGTAGGATTTTCTTTGATGAAATCGATGATTATTGGAAAACTGCTGAATATGAGGTTTTATCAAGAGGGAGACAGTAAAATGTTACAGGCAGATCCATTTCCCCCCATCAATAACACTGCAAATATTTACAATATGGTACTATTTATTGAAAAACGTAAAAGAATTAACTGTGAGATCATTCATGACTGTATTTATTTTTGGTAAGAGTGTCGGTGTACTTCGTGATAGTGTGTGGTGCTTGATGAACTGACCAATGCATGATAGTGATGATGTATAATGCTTGGTGAGTGTATGGTGTTTGTGTATGATAGTGACAGGGAATGTTGCATGGTGTGACCGTGGCAGACTTGATGTGTGACAGTGACAATGTATGTAGCTAGGTGATTGTTAAGTGCGGTGTAAGTTTATGGTAGATGCTGCTTGGTAGTGTGACAGTGTATTATTTGTGACAGTGACATGGTAGGATACTTGGTGAGTGTATGATGCTTGATAGTGAGAGGGCTTGGTAGTAACAGTGACAGTCTTTGATATGTGACAGTGATGATGGTGATAGTGGCAGTGTATGGTGATTTATGAGAGTGTAGAATACTTGGTTCTTGTGTTTTTGGTAGCAGGGACAACATGATACTTGGTGACAGTTACAGATTGCAGTGTTTGGTGAGTTCATGGTATTCCATAAGAGTGACAGTGCATTACATTTGATGGTATCATTAATGCATGGTGATAGTAACAGTGACAACATGTGTTGCTTAGTGACATTTAGGCAATAGATTTTGTACATTTAAATTAAACTTAAAATAGAAAGCTAAAGAATCCAACCCTCCACCAAACTGCCACCCCCGCCCCCCCCCCCAAAAAAAAACAAACTTGCCCTGGTCTTGCATTAGGTATAACCATTTCAAACTATGTAGAATTTCAACTATTATTCTTTAAAAGTAAATATCGAATGTTTGGACATCATATTTTGTACATCAAAAGGTAACTGGCAACTCAATTTGCAATCAGGTAATTATCTCTTCTGTTGTATGTTATAATAGAAAGGAGTTATTGAACGAGTCATGAATAGTCACGTATTAGTATAAAGTAACATTATTGAAATAAAATACAAGTAGGCATAATAATCATATGTCGTCCATAGAAAAGACAAGTGAAGCCTAAAGAAGAGCCTGATTGTTGAAACTTATTAATTAATCATGGTGCTAATTTAACAGCAAAACAGGATACTTAATTTAACAAGCGAATATAACAACTGGGAATACCATTTAATTAATGTTTATCCCAATGTTGACAACAGGTAAAAAAAAACATAAAAAAAAAATGTGTTTTAATCTTATAGGAAGAAAAGCAGAAGATAAACTATACATAAGGAGATCATATAAACTTAATATGAAGGGTTTATTTTTAAGTTAAAAAGAACTTTTAATTGACTACTTCTCTCTATCTCAATTGCCTAAATCAAAGCCACTGGTTTGGAAATATGAAATATAATCACCCTGTCTCATCATAAACTAATAATACCTGCATAAAATACAGAGGGCCAAACATTCATCCCTTATCAAGAGTGAGGGGTGGGGCTAGAGCAATTTTGACACCGGCTTCAGTGAATGGCTGAGCAAAGTTTTGAAAAGTAAACGTATATAAGTGGCAGTTACAACTACACAATGTTATTGGCCCATGGTAGTATAAGAGGTGTGGCTACCAACAGTGGAGAAGTTGAAGCATATATAAAAAAAAGTGTAAAATTAAAAGAAACTATAATACATATATACAAATTACTCTAATCTCTAGCATTTGGTGATATTTCTTGTTCTTTTGTAAAGAAATTTGAAGCACAAATCGCATGTCAGAGATAAATTCCAATTCACTGTACTCCAAACCCTGATGTGTATCCTAGGGACATTATTAGGGGTGGGGGTGTTATTTAAGCACTTTTAAAGCACAGAATTAGATTACTCAGGAGGAATTCCCTTTCAGCGAAGCATGTAGAAAGCCTAGGTGTGGATCTGAGGGTGAAGCTGTAGCATTTTTGTAACTTATATTATTAATACAAATCTGGGAATTGAAGACATTAGGGAAAAACTGAGTGAAGGATTTGACTTCTTTTGAGACCAACTCCCCAACCCCTCCCCTAATTATTTTTCAGTTAACAAGATGAATAGTGATAATAGTACGTATCTTTTCAATGTTCTTCGAAAATAAATCTCATTGTAATATCAAGTAATATAATAGAAATGCTGTCATAGTTTAAAGATTTTATGATATTAACAATAACCAGAGGAATCTCACAAACAGTAAGCTCAGCGATAAGGTTCATTAAAGTAAATGGAACAATGTCTAACTACTGTGTTTCAGTTGCAACTTCATTGAGGCATTTAACCTTGAGATTCTTAACAATATTTGACAAAAAAAAACAATATTATGAGATATTTTGTGATTGGTGATACCGATTACTAATAAATATCATATCAGTATCATATCCATTACCGCTAACTTTGTAAGACATTAATTAATATGATGACCTTTCAAAGCAAAAACTTGATTACATCACATTATTGAGTTTGTTTATGAACAACAAGGTCATTAAGAAGGTGAAATTCTGATAGACTCCAGGGTTATTTTCTGAGTTAGTAGAGGTGTGAATCAGCAATGTAATAATCAGAGACTTGTTCAATATATGTTGAAATGAGAATCTTCATACAGCTATTCATGTCAACTCCGACCCTCTTCTCTCCTGCTGCCATGGATGATCTCTGTGGAGAAAACAATTAATAACCTTGGTAACAACGATCATCTCATATGTGCAAAATATTAGACAACAATATGCCAAATTTAATAAACTATCCATCATAGCAATTGTCTCTTGCATGTTGGGTTCTGCAGTTACCATTAAGGGTATTCAATGTCTCTTCAAAACATTCTGGTTCGCAGTGATTTTATTTTAATGATTTCATAAAGAGAGCTTATAAAACATGCATGATGGCAAATCACCATCATTGTATTTGTACAGTAATCCAATGCATGAAACAGTTCATATTTTTACTTTAATCCGTAAACATTTGCATGCAAATTTTGACCTTTTTGCTTAGGTTGAAAAGTATTCTAGTTTATGCTGAAAACTAGCAGCAAAGCATCACCCCCTCATCTGTACTTGTATATACTATGGTTTGATACACACCATTGAATATGCAACAGTGTTTGTAATGCGTCCACTAATGCAAAGTACCCAAAAGTATATGATAATGAAAAGTTATAGCTCTGTATAAGTTTAAATTGAATTATTTACATGGTTGATGATGTCTTACCTGAAGAAGTTCCTGAATGCTGTGACCTTCGTAACAGAAAAAGAAAACAAGGAAACTATAAGGCATGTTACCTCAAATTAATAACAAAACTGAAAGAAACTGCGGCCACATTAGGGTAACAGTCCCCTTACACCAAAGGGGCAACATTTCTACTGGAATTGTTTGCATAGTGGTTGCTTAGATAATCATGACAGAGATCTTAAAAATCATGGATTGATAAGGATGTAAATGTTTTCTTTTCTTTAATTCTTCTTTGATTTCTTTTTGTCTCTCTTGTGCGTTTCACTTTTAAAGAAACTCTAAAAGGTACTGAGTTATTTTTTCTTCCAAACACAAATTTCAAGGAACACAAAACTGTAATATACACAAAATATTAGCTGAATGGAATCATACATATTGTATCTCTCTTCAGTTAATGATAAGTAACACTTATGCTGTCATCCTTTTATTATTTTCTTCCAATGTCTTCCATGACATGTAAGTTGTATCATCTACATTCAATCAGTGTCATAATTTAGTCTTTAATTGTCAACTTTTTAGAAATTAAGAGGAAAGAATTGTATGAAGTTGGTATATTGCATATGATTATGAAATTATGTTCCAAAAGTTTTACAGAAGGAAACTAAAGCAAATGATATTAAACTGTTAAGTTGAAATAATTCGCTCACCTAGTGACACGTCCACTTAATAAAAATACATGTGTGAAGGTAGTAAGGATTTTTTTGGTAGTAAGTATGTTAAATTATTGTAACTAGATTCACTTCAATCTTGTTTTACCAATTTGATTACTTAGTTATGGACTATTTCATTTTGCACCGAAAATTTTATTTTACAAAATGTTAATGTACCTCCTGTTTCTTTTTTTTTATCTTAAATTTTATTCAACCTTTGAAGTGTTCACCAAACATGAGCACCCCTTGTGTATTATTGGCAGGCTAAATTTTGAGGTAATAATTTCAATTTACATTAACTTAATCCACACAATGTTACTACAAGATTGTGACAACTTGTGAGCAGTTCCACAATAGCTACTAATGTCTGTGTATTAATGGTTTGTGGCCTACACTATGATCAATCGCTTCCATTTCAATGACCACAGTGTCAGTACCTATTCCAGTATATTGCTAGACTATTAAAAAACAGTTCAAACATCCTGGTAAATCATGATATTAATATGGATGGGGCTTAAACAACCAACTATTGCACCGATTGTATCGATTGCTGTGGTAAGTCCATACTACTTTAATTTAATTCCTTAAAAGTAAAACGTTTTTTATCCCACGTATCAATTAGAGTGTGCCAACGACATGCTTACTGAACACCAGTTGCAAGCAATGGGCAATGTTTTCAATTTACACACACATGTTCGGACACCAAAACGCACACAGCTGACACGCAGATGGTTTGCAATTCAACCCTTAACCACCCCTAACCAACCCTTAACCCAGCACCATTTACTAAATGGTTAAGTACTGAGTGCAAATTGCATTTAACTTTTCAAGCATTAATCCTGTCTTTTGCACATTTTCTAGTCTTGGTGCAGCTTCACTTTTAGTGTTTCTTTGAGCGCACAAAGTGTAAATTGAGCACAAAAACTGCAATTATGTAAGCACGTAGAAAGGACTTATGAGTTTTATGTGAGCGTGCAGATTGACTAGCACAGTGTGCAATTTGTACTAACATATATATATGTTTGGTGTGTGTGAAAAGGGGGGGGGGGGGATTGGGTGGGTTCAGCTGTATCGATTTAATATCTATCCCTAATATTAGTTGTATATATTGACAAATATTTTCCAATATACTAGATTAATATGTACATGTTATTTGATCTTTTGTCTCCTCTGAGAGTTAATTCACTGAAAATGCCATACAATTTTTAAGTATGAAACTAAGAATTATGGATCCTAGATTGACCATGCATTTCTCTACCCCACTCTGAAGCTTCCTTTGACCCTCCCACACCCTTCATTACTAGCGAAAGAATTTAAACTAAACCTCTTTCACCCCTCCCCTTCCTTATCACCAGACACTTCAATCGCTCATTTCTGTCATCAATTTCTTGTTTATGTCAAGCTCATTTCACACAGTATACACTGACATACTTTTATACAGGCCGTTTTCATGCAATACATGCTCTCCACTCTTCCCTTTCCTACCTAAAGTCCCCCTTTTTTCTCCCCCCCCCCCTGCTGTGTTTTCCTTTCTTTCTTTGGCTCTCTTCAAGTTCTATTTCTCCTTCCATCGATCCTACATGCTCAATCATCTCTATCAGACATAAACCCTTCATTTGCAAAGGAAAGATTTATACAATCAACTATAAATGCAGTTAAAAGATGGTCAGTTGATATATTCATGGATACCATGTTTATTAGCTATTTGATTCTGACCCTCAGATGCAGAGATGATTCTCTATTAGAACAATTGATAATAGGCTGCATATCCCAATGTCAAGGAAACCCAAATATATGTACATACCTGGAAAAATGGATGAATGAATATTATGAAATTTCATTATACCAAATACATTCGACATGTTCCTTTCGTTAAAAGACATTCGATTTGCATGTTTCTGAAGTCGTTAGATGTTTAAAGGTTTCATTGTCTTTGTGTGCAAGGGGGTGATACATTTAGGAGAGAGAAGTCACACTAGGTTATATCCCCCAATTGTTAATTTTCCACAGTATAGGGCAGTGCATATTACACAAACCTTACTGCTCTCATTTTGAAAATGCTGTTAGCTATTTGCATATGTGGAAGATGGGGATGTGCACCAATTGCAAACATTTTTAGAACAAATTGCATACTGGGCGATTTCTATATGTGCTCACTCCAGGAAAGTACTGCCAGGGTATTCGTTAGTAGCCGGGACCCGGGTCAAATGACCCGCCTACTGCACGTACATGACCCGGCTACTTTGTGACGCTCAGAAAAAAAAAAAAAAAAAAAAAAAAAAAAAAATGATGAAAAAAATCGAGAGTGAGAGTAGAGGTAGGCGAAGTGCTCTTGACATACAAATTGTTGCTCAACAGAGATAAAAGCTGAATAAAAAACAGAAGGTTCTATCACAGACCTAGTTGGGTATTTTTTGGCAGTAAAATCCTACTCACTTTGTAGGTACCGTAGACCTATTATCATTTTGTTATAATCGCACTTCATTTAATGCAGCAAGTGCTAAGTTCGGTTCAGTGGCATAGCTACCTCCCTAGGCTCCATGACCCGAGTGTTAATAAAAAAATTGAGGTGAAAAAAAGAAAAATAAGACAGAAGAAAGGGGTGATTGGGAGGGGGCAATATCATTGACCAAACAGCTGTATATTGCACCATTTTGCATCTAGAGACTTTTTAAATTACAATTTTCCGGCAAAATGGGAGGGGGGACCCCCTCCCCTTAGACCCCTCCCCCATGTCCGCGTACAAACAGTCCCGCCTACTTTTCAACTTGACCCACCTACTACATTTCTTAACAAAAACCCCTGTTTTGTTTTTTGTGTGGAAAAAACGTACAATGTATCCATGCAAACTCCAGACCCATGCAACATGCTTTGTCTATATTTGTGTAAGATGAGGAAGTGAGCCCAGAACAAGCGAATAGACCTAACAATTTAAAGAAAATTGAGAACAAATTGCCCGCATCACAAGAGTATTGTGGAAGGTGCACTGCATGTTCTTACAGTAGTGTGTAAGGGCTACTGAAGAGTGTAAAGTACAATAAATCTAGGAGCTTGATGTGTGCATGTATGTAGTATTTCAGTAACATACATACATTGAAAGGGACAAATACATTTTGTGATAATGTTATCCTGATGATTTCAAACTTATATTTATATTTACATGTACATGTACAGCATGACCAAATGAAATATATTTAGTCAATTGTCCTACTATAAATGTAAAGTATAAGTAAGACAGCAATTGCTCTAATTCGTCCTAGGTCATATAATTGCAGTTATATAATAGTATGCTACTAAAAGTTTAGAAATTAGTAATTTGGTGAGTTATGTACGCCTCCTTACCTCCTTAGCGTAATCTGCATCAGTAAGTTCGTCTAGAACCGATTTCAACTAAAAAACAAAGAGGGAAAAGACAACTTCAATGATATAATTCAGTTGGTTGGTGATGACTTTAACCAGGGAGTCGTTATTCCATAACGACTCCCTGCTTTAACTATACTGCAGGGTATAGCTTGTAAACATTAGTGGACTGTTAATATGATCACCATGGAAACTTAGTGATCACTTGAACTTAGAATGCTTCGTTTACAAGGTAGATATGATTACGAAGGATATACTGCCAACCAGAATAATATGAAAATACACATTATTGAGTTGGAAACCAATGAGAATAACTTAATATAATAATGATATATATAATGATAAAATACAAATTATAACAAACATTAAACTCATTAGCAGATTTAGTGTAACACTTTAATCATGCATACTGAGTTCAATATTGAATTATAACTAAACGTTGAAACATATATTTTAGTTCATTCCGACAATATTTGTTGATTTCATTTGTTAATATTCTATCAAAACACTACTCGACTTTAACTTTGTAAGTTAAAGACTGAGCAGAAAAGTTTATAATAAGAATGATGACGACAACGACGAAGACGAAATTTTGTTCTGAACGGTTAACTCTTCATCTCTCGGCTGGCTTGATTACTTGAAATAATGTAATGTATCATGTGCATGATGTGCTTTTCATTTGATATAGTCTTTTAGGGTTTAAGTTCTGACCTACAGCTAAGAATATACTAAATCAATTACAGCTGTTACCTATATTAACATGAAAGGAATTTTTCCATTTAACTGTAAACCAGATAAGTGAGAAGGTAAAAACTAGCTGTTAGCAAACTGATTATCAACTGCAAAATGACCGATGCAGGTAAATAAAGGGAGAGAATCTGATATAGTGACCCAAGCAGAAAGGGCTAATCACAAAGACTTAATTTATAGTCTAGATTTGCCTCAGAATGCACCGTTTGACATCAAAAGTTTTAAAAGTAATCCTGGGGGAGACTCCTCAAATAGACCTCCAATACCCCTACATAAGAAATGACTCCAACTGATGACCCCAGGGCAGCACCCAGCCATTATAAATTATTCATTTGCCTCTACTCCCACCCCATCCCCCACCCACAAAAACAGATTCAGGTACTAGACTTAATTTATAGTCTAGATTTGCCTCGGAATGCCCCCACCAATCCCCATCCCTCCTGCAATCAGATACAGGTACCTACCTATCAGTCAGGGGACTTGGGGAGATTACTATCGAATAGCACAATGCTTTGTTAGAGATACTTACATCCAGGACCTAAAAAATAATCTAAATATGCCTCATTATGCACCATTTGACCTTTCATTTTGTTACATAGAAGTCAGATTAAATGACCCTATAGATTGTAGTCATCCTACATTTAACTTCTTTACTTCTTCCCCTTAATTATATTCGGGGAAATTATGAATTTGAAATCCTGTGCACACCACTGCTCTATATTTTTCTGCTTCCTCCACCCTCCTCTCTTCACACTTCCTGTCCATATTTTCATTCCTCTAATTTGGTGATCTCTTCATCTTTCTAATTTTAATGTGTCTTTCATCTGTTTTCATGTCAGTTTGAAGATGATGTTGTTAGAATTGAATGTTCACACCAGACTCTCACTTTACAGATGAAGTGTAAACTGTGTAGTGATAATTATCAATTGCTTTATGTCCAGCCAAATGCTACTTTCCTAACATTTAAGTCATACATAATTTACCGGTAGCCTTTTGTAAATTTATATTAAATTTTCAGAGACAAAAAAACCCCCATATAATTACAGGAAATAGGTCAGCAGTTTCACTACTCAGCAGCCAACGACCAGTTTTGAGATCCAATTCATAGTCTCGCTTTCCATATCCATAAGGTTCCCAGAACACTATAAAGACCGAAATTAACAAGAGAAAGAGATTATGGTGATAAATACAGGATGTGAAAGTAATGGAAGAATACTTTTGAACACAAACACAAAATGAAAAGTTACTGTAAGGCATCAATTTCACTGTAATATGTGAGCTTCTTATAAACCTGTGATGGTAACTTCAACTCCTCGTCAGACCCCACGTACCCTGTGTATACCATAGCATAACATACAAGTTTGTTAGTATACACTATGTATCATGTACTATGTGTACGCGTACCATAGCATAACATACTTGTTAGTATATGATATGTATCATGTACCCTGTGTATACCATAGCATAACATACTTGCTTGTATACACTACTGTATGTATCATGTACCTTGTGTATACCATAGCATAACATACTTGCTAGTATACACTACTGTATGTATCATTTACCATGTGTATACCCTAGCATAACATACTTGTTAGTATACACTATGTATCATGTACCCTGTGTATACCATAGCATAACATACTTGTTAGTATACACTATGTATCATGTACCCTGTGTATACCCTAGCATAACATACTTGTTAGTATACA
>KN884933.1:31280-44680 GCA_000934455.1 Apostichopus parvimensis | reverse complement strand
TTTCCTTTTGGTTTCCTTTTGGTTTCCTTTTCTTATCTATTTCATACATTGCCTATTTTTCTCTCTATCCTCCTTATTTAACTTTAAATAACCATTGAATTATACACACTCAGTGTATCATGAAGCAGAAGGGACTTCACAAAAGTACAACCTAAAACCAGACAGTGTGTAGATGTATCCATAGCAACCTCCAGGGACTTGTTTGTCAGTAGATTCCAGGTGTTATGTAAAGGACACGCGCGCGCGCGTCTATTTTTTGAACACAACTTCTTTTCATTGCATTGTTCAAGTATTTGATTGACAGGTGTTGAACAAAGGAAAATGTTAAACTATTGAAAGTCAAAGTCAGTAATAGGAAAAAATTACTGTACATCTTTAGCAAGAAAATGATGGAATAATTTCAATAGACTTTTAGCATTGAAAAAATGTTCTGTCTGAGTAGAAAAAGAGTAGAAATAGTTTACTGTACAGATATGTATGATGAATGTATACAGAGTGTAGAGTATAGGACTTGCGGTTGGCTTTTGCAATGGTAATGTACTGAAAACACAATGTACAGTATATAGAGATAATGGAAGGGTCTTTGGCCTTGTGTGTTTGGGGGGTGGGATGGTGGGGAGGGTTTGTGCAGTGAGGGTTGGTGCAGAGAGGGTTGGTGCAGAGAGGGTTGGTGCAGAGAGGGGTGGTGCAGAGAGGGGTGGTGCAGGGAGGGGTGGTGGGGAAGATGTGGTGTGAAAGGGGTTTTGGGGGTGGGACAGAGGGGATCGAAGGGTGGTAAGGTGGTGTTGTAGATGAAAGGAGAATACTGTAGTGTTAGTTAATAATATGCATACATCACTGTCTAATTGTTACATGAGGGAGAGAAGGGTGGGCAAAGGGTGTGTGTGCGGGTGTGGAGGAAAGGGGGACGTGGGTGTGAAGAGTATTGTTAACGATATAACCCATGTGCCATAAACATAGATTATGAAAATGGGGCAAGTGGTCCTGTATAGTGTCAGTTGTGGGTGGGGTGGGTGGGGGGAGGGAGGGTTTATATTGGTATGTACTGCAGTTGAAGATATATGAGAAATATTTTTTGAATGTTGTTAGTATATAGACTGATGTTTTATAGGTTTCTACTGTGTGGGGGATTAACTGTAATGTTATGTGGGTTAGTTGATAAGATGCATACATCACAAGTATTTTGTTGCACAGGGAGGGGGGGGGGGAGTACGTTCCAAGTTGTACTGTTGATCAGATGGGAGGGATGAGAATTATGTTATGGAAGGAGAACTAGGGGGGGGGGGTGGGTTGTGAAGGGAATTGTTAACAAGGTAACCCATGTGCTATAAACATAGATCATGGAAATGGGGTAAGTGGTCCTGCATAGAGGTAGTTGTTGGCAGGTTGGGGGTAGGAAGGGGGATAAGGGAGAGCTTAGGTATATATAGTTGAGAGGGGTGCCATATGAATGGATGAAGGCAATTACAATCTGTTTAATCTATATCAATGTGTTTTTCTTAACTTTAACATCAATATGCACCAATTATAACAAAGAGAAAAATATTGAGCTTCAATATTCAAATTTGATTGTCCTTTTGGTTTTGAATTCTTTTTTAATCTCCTGTCAAAGTTTTCTTTTAATCTAAATGATCAAAGTTTGTGCTTGCTTATTATTTTGGGTTGACTTTTGGCAAATTTATCTATTTTACTCTAAGATGATGATATTTTAATCTAGTGGTCTAATTACATCCTAACTTTTGTTATTGTTTCAAATAGATTTATTGTATTTAAGTTTAACCTAGAGCTTCCTATCTTCAAATTTATAACAACTATTATTTCAACAAACTTCATTTTATCTGAAGAACTTATTGTTAAAATTAATCTTTTTCTGTATATTTAGTCTCTATTTTACTCTTCTATTAATTATATTTCTTACCTGATGACTGTTCTTTAGTTGTTAGTTTATTTCTTAATTCAATTGCTTCATCATTTTTTTGTTTTTCAACTACAATTATCTAAACCTTTCAATAAACCTTCAGTAATCATTAAATAGTAACTATATTAATAATTACTATCTTGTTTACATCATTAATATTAATTAGTTATTTTATTAATGACTAATATTATTTACATATCTTTTACTTACTGCAGTGTCTTGAATCTTTGAGAGTGTTGTACATAGTTTAATATTCCATTAACTTCATGTTTATTCATTTCTCTCCCATTCTCTGTTACTATGTTCATCCTCTCTATTGATGTTATGATTGGTAGAGAGAGACCAGAGTAGAGAGTAATATCATCTTCATCAACATTGTTAAAGGAATCGACTAGATCCACACAGAATATAGGAATCTGAAGGAAAGTAAATAATAAATATAATATTAATAATTATATCATAATATCATAAATATCTTTTATTATTTTACAATAATGTTTATGAGTTGACTATTTGTTATTATAATTAATGAAGGACTAATGTTCCTGGGGTTAGAGGGGGTTATAGTGGGGCCAGTTTAATATTCAAATTGGTGTAAAGGGGGTGTGTTTTGGTTAAAGTGCACAGTTACACTAATATATTACTTAATTGTAAAGAGACACAGTGTTGTAAGATTATTGAACAAAATAGGAACAGGAGGGTGTGAAGTGGTTCAGGGAAAGGGTGGGGGAGGTTACATATTTTGTGAGTGGTATGGGCTATTTTACTGTTTAGTTGTAAGTAATTCTAGTTGAGGGGAAGGACGAAACTGTAATACATTGAAACCTGAATTTGTAGAGGTGTTCAATTTTCTCTTTGCTGAGGTGTAATCAGGGTTAGTTTAATAACAATAGATGGGGATATGGGGAGTGTTGCGGGGGAGAGGAGAGGGTCATAATGGTTGTAATTATACTGCTATGGGTCTAAAATAAATGCATTTGCTTTAAATTACTTTTGTTTTATTACTAAATATTTACTTCTGTCTGGGATTAAGGCAGGATTAGATTAATAGCAATATTACAAACAGAAAAAGATGAGGGTGGGGAGGGTGAGGTAAATGTGATGGGGTGTACTCGGGGTGCAAAATGTACATGGATTTGAATCAGGGATGATGTTCTATTTAAAGGTTTGGTTATTTTAGATTTATTCTAATTAATCAGGATGTATGTTGGTAGATGCAGGGAGAGGTTATAAACCTAGTAACAATAAGTGTTTGACACAGTTGGACAGTATTACTGAAAAATGAATGAATAGCTACAGTCAGTCAAAGATGCCAGTATTTATTCCTGGGGGGGGGGGGGTGATTGAGGGGTTTAATTGTGGTCAAGTTATTGAGCCTAGAAGAGGAATTATGGGGCATAGAAGTGTTAAGTTATAATCCAAACACAATAACAACCAGGATGTATCTTTGTATTTTCTCTTAGTCCAACTGTTATTGAAAGTTAGTTCAATTATTTAGAAACATAGAAGGCTCAGAGATCATCCAGGCCTAAGAAGTTGTTATTTTTTTCTCTGTTTGTGGTTCCTCTTTTAAGTTATACTCTTTATCTTTATTCTGTTTATTTTAATTTGTTAATTTCATGTTATTCTCTTGTATTATCAATAGGATCATTGTAGGGTAAGATGTTAGATTACAAATTATTTAATGTTCATTAATTCTAGTCAATATAATCAATAGTTTTTTGTCTTTGTGAAGCTCATTGTTAATGTTCCAGGAAGAAACATTGTTTTATTATTTTATAAGTTATTATTTGATGTAAAGTCTAAAGAGTATTAAATTTATGTTTGGTTTAATTGATGGACTTTATTTGATTTCAGTATTATCATGTTTGGCTACAGGTTTACATGAATGATGGATTGTAAATATATAAAGACCCTCCATCATAACTAAACAACTTCACAGAATTACTAAACAGAAAAGAGTTTATTATCAACTTAGAGAATTAAAAACCAGTTAAAAACAGAGATTCTAATTAAATTTCCTTTTAAAAATTCAACAATTAAGCATCATGCCACTTATTAAATCAGTCTGAATTTGATTTTATATTTTATATTAGTTTTTGTAAATCTTCAACAGATTCCTTGTTTGTAATGTTTGGTATTAATTTATTGTCTTCATTAATTGTTTATAAATATGATTTTATTGATTGTTTACATATCAGTGTATGGCTACTTGTTCATTTTAGGCTATTCTATGGTTCTTTCAGATCATCTGATAGAGAGATTTAACATTGTAAGTAATTAAACCTGCTAATGAATTAATCAACTGTTAATTAATGCCGTCTTCATGAGGGTTTTATAATTAATGTGAGATGAAACGTTTACATCTCAAGTCACTTAGTTAGGTATTATTCTTATTATTATTTATTTATATGTTTTACTTTGTTTCAAATTCAGAGTCACATTTTGTTCACATACAATTAAAGATTTAATTATTAAAATATTAATGAGGGTTTTATAGGTCACTTCTCCATTCCCCTTTTAGACCTTATCTTTTTATTACTAGTATTAATAATAAATTTCTAATTAGTTTGTCAAATTCCGTTGCAAGGTCACACAATGTTCACAATATAGTTTAAGATGTTAAAACATTAACAATACTGTTGAAGTTAGATTTGGTTCATTCCATGATACTCCTTTTAGTTGTACTTACGTCATGATTGGATGCTTTCACCAGGACCTCTATGACTGACCTCTGTACTGACTCACTGGTCCTGTTATCAATGGCCACAGTATCTGAACACAGCGATTTAATTGTCTGGATGTCATCAGCCTGTGAAACAAAGGAATATTTATTTATTATTATGATATCATGATATAATCAGAGCAGATGTTGTAATACTACTCTACATAACAATAAATCATTCATCTGTGACAGTCCTGGTATATTTGGTGAAACTCTTGTCAGTTTCATTGAAATACTTCTTACATCAATTTCAGGATAAATAAAGACTTCTGATGACAATAAGAAGTAGGAATAACCAAATTATGACTCCTTCATCTGTTAACCCACAAAAAAGAGAAATGGTTTAAACAACTTTCTTGTCTTTCATTTTATGTTCAAATGTGTTAATTAATATCTTCCTAATTATTTCACAGCTACTGAAGAGTGACTGAAGAGTGTTGGGTCGGTTTAAGTTCTTTGGAAGGAGAGAAAGTGATTCACAAAGCAATATCACTCATTAATATTCATCTTCTACTGTTAATTAATATCGCCCTAATTATTTCACAGCTACTGAAGAGTGACTGAAGAGTGTTGGGTGGGTTTAAGTTCTTTGGAAGGAGAGAAAGTGATTCACAAAGCAATAACACTCATTAATATTCATCTTCTACTGTTAATTAATATACCCTAATTATTTCACAGCTACTGAAGAGTGACTGAAGAGTGTTGGGTGGGTTTAGGATTTTTGGGAAGGAGAGGAAGTGATTCACAAAGCAATATCACTCATTAATATTCATCTTCTACTGTTAATTAATATCGCTCTAATTATTTCACAGCTACTGAAGAGTGACTGAAGAGTGTTGGGTGGGTTTAAGTTCTTGGGAAGGAGAGGAAGTGATTCACAAAGCAATATCACTCATTAATATTCATCTTCTACTGTTAATTAATATCGCTCTAATTATTTCACAGCTACTGAAGAGTGACTGAAGAGTGTTGGGTGGGTTTAAGTTCTTGGGAAGGAGAGGAAGTGATTCACAAAGAAATATCACTCATTAATATTCATCTTCTACTGTTAATTAATATCACCCTAATTATTTCACAGCTACTGAAGAGTGACTGAAGAGTGTTGGGTGGGTTTAAGTTCTTGGGAAGGAGAGGAAGTGATTCACAAAGAAATATCACTCATTAATATTCATCTTCTACTGTTAATTAATATCACCCTAATTATTTCACAGCTACTGAAGAGTGACTGAAGAGTGTTGGGTGGGTTTAAGTTCTTGGGAAGGAGAGGAAGTGATTCACAAAGCAATATCACTCATTAATATTCATCTTCTACTGTTAATTAATATCACTCTAATTATTTCACAGCTACTAAGAGTGACTGAAGAGTGATTGGTGGGTTTAAGTTCTTGGGAAGGAGAGAAAGTGATTCACAAAGCAATACCACTCATTAATATTCATCTTCTTCTGTTAATTTGTTTCTATATAGTTAGAGGTTGAATATAACAAATGATTTTATTATGATATTCCTTCAATTTCCAGATTATGCTGCTTGTTGAAACACCAACCTTCCTCCATTCACCAGATTGTAGATCAAGTTGACTGGCATGGCTCGGCCACAGGACTGTGAGGAAAGGAACAAAAAAAAATACAATTCACTTAAAAACATATTTGTGTTATATGTTGAATGAACTTAGCAACCTGGTTTTACCATTAATATAGCCAATCACTTTGGGATGTTGCCAGTCTTGCCTGGGAAGTAAAGTTTTACTTTCAATTCTTTATCAGGAAGCAAAAGTACAAAACAATAGGAATTACTGAGACACAATTGCTTCATATTTTGTTTACTATTTCATCAATCATGATGCAGTATTGAGTTATTATGTGAGGGAGGGGAGAGAGGGCAGGAAGTGAATGTTTGAATGTTTATGAACAGCTTCCTCAACTTCCATGTGACAGCCTCTACTGAATAGTTTTGTTTTACTTTGTAAAATTCAATGAATTGGTCGACTTTGTTTCTCATGGGAAATATTTAGCATGGGGGATTGATATGGAGAGCGGGGGGAGGGGGTAAAAGCTAACTCTTTTGCTAATCTGCTAGATGAAGTCTGAATTCAAGCAGTTTTAGCCAAGAAATTCCAATCTAAAGCTAGCTGGTTCACTTACACACAAAATGTACATAACCCAAATGACCTTGAGGTATTGAAAGTCAACTCAAGGACAATTTTTGAATTAGATTTGACTCTTTATGCAGAGTATTGTTACACTGATTAAAAGATAGTCAGGTAAAATGTTGAATCCTAGTCTAAGTATCATTTAACATTTATCACTCATCTGTAATGACCTTACTTGACCTGTATATAAAATACCTTTAATCTGTCCTGATTTTGCTGTTTCTGGTATTATCTCAGGTCTGATGAATTCAGGCAGTTTACAGTTCAAGAAACTGTTACAGTGAAGAAAAATAATACAAAGCAATAAAATGACTTTGATATAATGCTGTTTAGTAATAAAGTTAATTTGCCTACACAGTTTAAATAAGCCAAACTTGATTTATTTGTTTCCATCCCGGTCCACATCAATCCTCAAATAAATAATGATTCAGATTGTGATGTTCACCAATTGTCTCTGATCATTAAAAGTGTCCTAGACTACCAATCAGCTGATTTTATCATCTTATATTAAGGATGGCTTCCCAAGAACTAACTCAGTCTGAAGACATCATAGCAAATATAACAGAATTAATTATTAGTCCAGGCTGTGTAAAATTTCCTGGAAGGTTGTAATAAAAACCGTTTAAGAATTTTCACCAAAGGTGACCATATTTGAATGTCTAGCATATTAAGGCCAAAACAACATACCTTAAAATAGAGCCATCACTGATTTATTATTTTTGGGTCAGTAGTTCAATGTTTTAAGTCCTGATAGAGTATTTTAGCTGTTAAACATGTTCAGGTTTGATATAATGCTAAAACTATTTAAATATAGGACTTGATTTTCTTTGTTTCCATCCCGGTCCACATCAATCCCCAAATAAATAATGATTCAGATTGATGCTCACCACTTGTCTCTGATAATTACAATTACCCTAGACTACCAATCAGCTGATCCTATCATCTTATATTAGCATCACTTCCCAAGAGCTAACTCAGTCTGAAGACATCATAGAAAATGTAACAGAATTAATTATTAGTATACCTTTTTAATTACTGATGACAACTCAGTTTGTTTTTCTTTCATTTACTCACCAAAGTTCTCTGAATTTCTCAGACTGTATTCCATAGTTCAATAGTCCTATGACGTTATCCTCGCTAATGAGGTTCCCGTAACCCTCATTTATCGTTATCTTCTCCAGTGATGAGAGGGTTGGCAAGCAAAGACCAGATTTTAGCAGGATGTCACCATGTTGGACCTTATTGAAGGAAAACCTGAGATGCAGATGACATATTGGTATCTGTAGTGAGAAAATTTAGGAAATAAAACATATGGGTTTAGTGTTGGTTCAGTCGTATCTTGTCATCAATTATGTTGTCGTACTGAAGACAATGTAAAACACCAATTAAGGTAACATAAAAAAAACACTATAAAATAACTTTAAAACAAGAACAGCAAAATAAATAAACTAGATATGACAGGTATGATTAATAAAGCACAATTATCACTTTAATCTAATCTGAGAGACATGTTAGATGTTTGGATTTCAGTTATCAGCCCGCATAATGAGAGGTACCTGGGGATCTGGGATTAATTGGAGGCAGGGAAAATATTGGGGGAATGAAATGGGGCAGGAATTATGTCATGGGTTAAAGAGTAAAGTATAATCCAACTTTCATTGTACTTATGGAGAAATAAAAGTGTAGTAAGTTGGTGACATTATTATCAGCCCTGGGCAACTCTCTACTTTATTCATCATTTGTTTTATGAGAAACCCAAATTTTAGTTTACTTCAAAAATTGAGAACTCTTACTTACTCTAGAGTAAGGATTTCTCTTGTAGTAGTAGTTTTGTAAGTTTAGCCAACTGATTAAGATGCGTCAGTTAAGGTGACCGGAGGTCAAAGTCTGGGACAGACTGCAGATTTTATGTGCCATCTCCAGTTTAAAAGTGTCCCCCAAATTGAATTATAAGCCTTCCAGCTGCCTTCAATGGTTTGTCATTGGAAATTTATCTTGAAAAAATAATTGTTTCTGGTTGAGGTGCTGTAACATTGGGTATTGGAAACCTAGAACCAAAATCTGAGACGACTTCAAAATGCCTTCTTTTTAAATGTACAGTCTAGGTGCTCACCCCTGATATCAACACATGGGAGAGGAGGGGGGGGGGGGTGTGAGTTCAACATGTCTCTGTGTCTCTGGAACTTGCAGGAAAATGTGATCACCAAAAAGTTAAGTGTTAACTAGTAAGCCGAGCCTACTTGATCATATATATAATGACAATAGTGAAAAGGAAACATAAACATGAAAGAATAGGCCGAACATTTAGAAATAATGAGCAAACCACACAAAAATTCAAGATGCAGAACTGTGTGTAAACGTGTACACTCTCTGAAAAATAAAACAATTAAAATAAATAGTGCCTGGTTATTTTGTGCAAATTCCCCAATTCAAAACCTTCATGTAAAATTCATTTCATGTAGACTGCAATATCCTCTTAATGTAAGCATTCTCATTCCTAATCTTTGGTGTTAAATACACCATCTGTAGGCCAACCAAGCCCTATGGCCTCATCCAAAAAGTACTCTACATACATGTCTGTGTTGCCTTTCCCTGCCTGGCTACATGACATGAACTATAGCCTATTGTGGCATATTGTGAAAGAAATGTGTCTCGCTGGGCTCAGCATGGGATGTATTAAGCCGTCTGAGCGAAGATACAGAATGAACGAAAGAGAAGGCTTAGCTAACCTAAATTGACTGTAGGCCTATATCAAATAACAAACTGATTAACTATATTACTAGCGTAAGGCTAGGCACCAAGCTCATGTCAGCTTTGCTCTTTACATAATAAATAGTTTTGACAAAAAGGACATAGAAACCCAAAGAAGCAAACACATTTAAAGTAGCCTAGCTAGGCTAGCAAGTTCTAGATACATGAGGTAAAGGACATGGCTTTATGGGAATAACTTATCTGGTATCACATTAAAAAAATTTATGTAAAATATTGATGTTGCTATACAATTACAAGTGTAAAGATGTATCACAGTTTTTGTACACAGGAACCATGTTATATCACAGATCAAAACTGAGAGCCTTCAAGGCTGCAACACAAAGTTTAACATTAAAATATTCCCTGGCATCTCACGTAGATTAATTTCTCTTGCATTTTCCCCTTTTCAGAATGTGAGTTACACGCTGGCGATGAAAGATACACACATTGACTCAAGAGATCATCTACAGCCTGCAGGTACCATGATAGCCTCTAGGCCTAGCCTAGGTTATATTAGATGGGTGAATAATGCAAACCATCAGTGTAGGGGGCTCCAGCCAAGAAAATAATCAATGTTGTTGTACGGGTCAAGGTGCTATTTATTCTGTTTTGCTCTAACCATTAAACCGTCAAACCTGAAAATGAGAAGTAACAATCTTAACCTTTATAAGGAAATTAAATTGCTGTAAGTGAAATCACTATACTGCTTTAACCTGAAATCCTTAATAAATGCAGCACAATACACTCATATCGCACTCTAAAGGCAAAGTAGTTTGAGTACAATAACAAAACAAGATTAAGGTGCGACCAATAAGATTCACTCACACCTGAACTGCCATACAGTGTTATAGTTGAAACTGATGCTAAGTTTATATGTTGATAATACGTACAGTATGCTATGGGACATGAATCTACCTTGCATAAGCACACACAGTAAACAATATGCATTGACCCCCAAAACAATGAGCTTAGGCCTTAATAACACACTGCAGGTATAGTGGAGGGTACGTCTTACACACTGTAGCCTACTGTACATATGAACATGATTAGGATGCAATACTACAGAGAGCGAGTGCACATTTCAACAGGCCTACAAGAAAATACACAGAGCCACAGTAAATAGATTATCAAACATCTGTGACCTTCAAGTTACCATTAACAACATATCAAAGTAATACCCTATGTAGTATGTCTTCCTTTGGGACTGAACCCACTAATTTATTATACTTAACTTCTTCGGACCAGACTATCGTTGGCTTCGTAAAACCATAACAAGACATGAATTTCTTTTTGGAAAGAAACGTGTGGGACGCCGATACGGCAGCCACTAACACATTGCTCAACGAGCAATCCTTAACTTAAGGGACGGTGACTGTAACAATCAGTAACTAACATTTCTTAGAATTTTGATCACATTTCAGCATATGAGAAAAAAAGAATTGGCCTGAAGCTGAATACAAATTTAGAGTTTAAGCAAGGATGTAACTGCAATAGCCCATGCAGCTCCTAACTAATGATCAAACAATTCAGCAACTTTTCATTTCAATGTCACATGTATGATGTGGGTTATTCAATCAGTACTCCTAGGCTTATTTAAGTAACTGACCAACCCATTCTTGTGACTGAAGTGATGAATGCAACTTCAAGGCCCCAAAGAGAAGTGTTATCCTACTGAGGTAATTTTGGTTATTTTTTAATGATTTTTAATTAGTAATATTTCCAAATGCCCAAAACAATGAATGTGCAAAACTTGGGGGAGGTGTCAAAACTTAAAAAACACACAATTTGATCAGCATATACCTGAAATGGATTAAACCTCATCAAATATGTAACTGTGCTTGGCTGCAACTACTAAATAGTTTACGATGCCTGCTGCATCGTTGCTAAGTAATATTTGAAGGTGTGTCAATTACGAAGGTGAGTCAATTATGATATCCTTTACTATTACTACTAACTATAGTAGTAGTACTACACTAAACAAAGTAACAATAAAACTAGCCTATAGGCTATTAACAGATCGCACAATATTGGGTAGTTCTCTGATGTAATATTTAAATGTTTTGAACTTCGATTTCCCACTTTGCATACTGTAGCTAACGTTAGGTCTACCCTATGCTTTTCCCGATACCGTAGTCTGTAACCTGGCTTAGGCTAGGACTTAGCATTAATGAGATGACATTTGGCAGTTAACCTGCCGTTGGCTATGCCTAACATACGTTAGGCCTTCATTCTAGCCTAAGACTAAATAAGAATTAGGTAGTAACGGCTAAACTACGTTTGACTTATTTCCAATTTTCCTAGGATAACTACGCCTAGGCTTATTAGACTAGGCCTACACTGTGTGCTTACTTACCTTGATTGAAGAATCAATCGGATACTTAAATGTAGTAAATAGCCGTCATGTATACCTAATTATCTATAGTTGTACCGCACCTGACTAGCTGGATTGGATGGGAAGATATTGTTAAGACTATGGTACTATTACTAAGCCAGAGCCATATAATGTATTTGGCTAGGCTCTGGATTAGGCGCGCGATATAGTGCAGTGTTTTGTTGGCTCAAAGTTCGAACATGAGTGGTGGCGCTATTCAGAAAACTTAAAGAAACTTCTGTTATTTTTTGTACCTTTTGTAGTAGAGGAGGTCCTGCAATGAATAGTAAGATCGTCCTTATATACAAATATATAGCAATATTCAATGGGGATAGGGTGGGATACGCTGATCAAAAACAGATAACAGCCATTTATATGATTAATTTTGACTCCTACATCGTACCCGACATTGTTTAAGTAGGAACAATACGTCAGTGTTTGTCTCTCAATCTCAAAGTGTTTCCGCATTACATTGCATGCTGACTGACGTCACCGACTAATTATCCCAACCTTCTGATGATGGTAAGCAAATTACAGGTTACACAGAATCAGAGCAACACAGTAGAGGACTGTGTGTGTTAGGGAGGGATGGTTAAATCTGTTAAGATAGCGTAAACCGTTTTTACTTTCTCGCAATCTCTCTTGATTAGATCTTATCTGTGATCTTGAGTCCAAATGAACAGTACTTTTGATCTATTTATTTTTAATCTTTATTAATCTACTTCAATATAACACCGGAAGTGTCCATTAAATCATTGTCCCAGCCATAAGGATATTATTTTCAGACAACTGTAATGCATATAAAGATGTCACACCACAGTGGCTGAGGCTATGTGTAATAATGAGGACTCAACTATCAATGTTGCCTACTGTTAAACTTGAATATGATGGAAACTCAATCATGTGACTCCTTCCATTGGTTGAAGTTGTCAAGATGACGTACTTGAGGGATACATTCTAGCTATAGTTTACTTTTGCCGCAATTACCGTTAATAAAGGAAAGATAAACCTACTGAGTCATGGCATAATCCGATATGCCCTGTAGCTCACTCCATTCTAGTAGCGTAGATAAAATTTGCACGAGAAAAAGTTTAAAGTCTTAAAATGACTGAAGATTGCAATGGGACCTTCATTTACTTGATTTATAATGTTGTTAGGACATTCCCGGATGGTTTCGAAGGAGGGGACCTCGTTAGGTCGAAGTAAATGATTCAACTCTATAACGAAAATCAGTATAATGTGCCATGGCCTAAAATAATTAGTCAGAAAATGCAGGTGGATTATAACATATTGCTGCCATTGGTATATTGACAGTGTGTGCGCGTATTGTATACAGGACTAGTGTATACGTATGCTACAATGGTACGTACGTGGTGGAACCTACGTCACAACAATATTATGAACCACAGGGGCGTATCCAGGGGGGGCGCAACAGGCGCCCCCCCCCCTATTGGCCGTCACCCAAAAAAAAAAATTTTAGCAAAA
>KN884933.1:6835-30195 GCA_000934455.1 Apostichopus parvimensis | reverse complement strand
CCCATGAACAAATCCTGGCTACGCGCCTGTATGTTATATAATTGACATCATGTGTAGCAACATAATCAATACATATATGTGTTATAATGATGGGATCAGTCATGCAGCTACATGTACTCCAAGTATACCGCTATATGGAGGATTACTTTATTCTTTGTTGTTATTGTTGTCATGGGTATCTTATGAAGAAAGGTAACTGTGGATCGTTGATGACGACTACCCGTATAGAGTGGTCTGGGAGCATCCTTCCCTAGAGAGAATTGTGCTGATAAATACTTTTGTAGTTTTGTGTGAGATTGAAAATCTTGGGTGTGCCACTTAGATCCGCGCCTGGTTGTTGTAATTGTTGTAGTAGCAGTTGCTGTATTAATGTTCCTGTTCATGTGCGTGCTTTACGTAATCAAGTATGAATATGTATGTTAATCACGAGAAATAGTATTCAGGTATTAATTGGACGGTATTCCCGCTTTCTATTAGTTTCTTGTATTCGAGTAGATTGTACTTCGTAATGTGGTGAATGAGAAGTTCAGGTAAGATGTCATGATGTAATGTACAATATGACTTAAATATGCATATGCTATGAAACGAACGTGGTATAGTGTATGTGTGTTGATGTATATTGTGAAGAGCAATGAAGTTTGACATATCTCTTGAGTATTTATGACCATAGAATTCCAGGATATTTTGTATCCTAGAAAATTATCCGAGAGAAATGTAAAAAGCCATGTGGCATTTTGACCAAAATGTTCATTCATTGTTTTCCATGCATGTTTCAATCGGTCCTGTTGTTAACATTTTCCTGTATGCAAATTTGTCTTATCGCATTTTTTATGTTTATTATATTTGGATCTTCTTTGACATGCTTTGGTGAATGAAAAGTCGTTGGTGACTGAAAATGTCGAGTACGGAAATAATCATAAATATTTGGTTGTGTGGGATATAGACAGTGGTGTTAGATTCAAACAATGACTCGGATCCCTCGGCAGGCAATGGTTAGTTTCAATGTAGTCCGTACAGTGAATGAAAATATCAACACACAGAGATGTCGCAACTACGTATCGTATATATGCTTAATACTTACGTCATGACTTGATGCTATCTGCAGGAGTTGAATGGTCGACCTCTGGAGTAACTTGGTGTCGTCCTTGTTGATTTGTAGTTGCTCAGAACACAGCTCTTTAACAGTCTCCATGATGCCATCAAACTTTCCACATTGTTCCAGGATACAAAGAATGGCAAACTTATCACCACCTTTCTTGCTCTTCAAGTATTCGATTATATTACTTCCAGCTCCAGAGTTTAGTCCACAAGCAAACCGAAAGACGTAATGGAGGTCAAATGGATCCATCTTACCGAGACTTGGTTCTAGTTCAGCTGGATCTTCCACACCTGCAGCGATACCCGTCACATGAAATGAGGCGAACCATTCACAGAATATTTTATGGTAAAAGCTGACCTCAGTCTTGGTCTTGAAGTTCTTACCGGGAGTATCTGGTCCATCTGTAACAACAAAGACCTCCTCCTCTACCAATATACCTACGCGGATGTGATGATTATAAAAGCCTTCACCTAGTCGTTTGATCAGCAACACTTTCTCCCAGACAATCTGTTGATTCTCTTTGCTGAGTCCTTCGAAAGCTACTTTACTAAGTTCCTCGTGATTAGCTTCGAACATTGTTGCGTATCTTTCAACGTTGTATTCTTCTGATTTGTTTCTTGTGTGATGGTGGAAACATCTCATCATGTAGCGAAAGAAATCAGTGACAGATTTGAATTTCTGGAAATCTTCCCTTTCATGTGTTATGTGAGAAAACATAGAAAAGAAGAGAGGAACCTGACAGAGGTCATCAAGAATTACGTTTTCCTTGAGACCTTTCTTGACTTTAGCAACAGCCTTCTCATTATTTCCACAGACAGCCTTTCTGATGTACTCATCACGGGCAGAGTCATCAAAACCAGTCAATTTAATTCGATTTGTTTTGGATTTATCATATTCCTTTGGTAAGTACCTAGTTGTCAAGGTAACATCAAACGCAGGAAACATCTGTAACATCATGATACGTCCCACGTCATTTTCTTTGTCCTTCTCTGGGTATTCGTCATAACCATCTAACTGAAATGCAACTGACCTACAACTCTCTATTATTTCCCTAATGTCTCTTATCTTGATTCTTCTTTCGTCAGGTATTAGATACAATTTGATTGCTTTATATATGGACGTCACATTACCCATTTGTCTCAGTTTAAGTAGGATTAGAATCTCTACGTCATAGAGAGGGGAGTCCGGAACACCATTACACCAGTCATAGGCTAGCTGCAGCGTAAGGGTCGATTTTCCATACCCTGGTTCTCCTTCTATGATACGTCTGTTAGATCTCATACGAGGATCGGTGAAAATGTTTTTGTATGATTCTAAACGTTCCCATTGTATATCTTTATCATATGACGCGGCTCCTCCAATCGACGCATTGACACCACTCTCTACAAAGACATTATCTACACAATAAAGTCTTTCTTTGATATAAGGAATAGGTTTTACTCCGTTATAATGGACTTTATATTTCTTCTTCAAAGCTTTTATCAGTATTTGTTTCTTATCTGTGAAAAAAACGAGGAGAGTAAATACTGAGTTATATCCCATTGTAGGGACTATTCTCATCGACAGCCTTGTAAAGTGTCGTACGCTTACAAATTTCATACACCGATTCTTCAGGAAGAAATCTGACAATGCATGTGTAAGTTAATGAAGAGAACATCGTTAAAAGATGCAGAAAGCAGCACAAAATCGTAAAATATATACTAAGAGCATTTGTCAATCTGCAAGTATATAAAACCTGGTTAGAAATTGTACAAGTATATCTTGCTATTTTGCAGAAAGAGAGAATGTAGTCGTTATTTGTTCACGTACTGGAATTCTATTCTATTTTATAGTTTTAGTCCATTTCTGTTCTGATTTTTAATCGGAGGGATGGGGGGGGGGGGTGGTTGTGATGGGAGTCTCTAATTAAGTAAGGAGTGGGGAGGGTACAGGTTGCATATATTGTTCCGCTCTTTTCGACAAATTCTCTTAAAGGAAACATAAATAAAATTCCATGTATATTTCCACATTAAAGGTGAAAGCAAAACAAAATAAACATCAGATTTATTGTAACATAACGAAGTGTTTAAAATAACAATTAAGTGTTAACGTTGTTCGTGTACAAGTATAAAATAGAAAGAATAGCACACCGTACCTTCCAAAGTCTGTGGTTCCGCCGTATCTTCAACAGTTACTGATTCTTCCTCTGATGGATCCTCGTTGCGCGCCGACAAAGATGGAGTTCTTCTGGATGCTTGAAATTCTTCTTCGGTCTTTGCTGGTTGAGCGGCTGACGTCACGTTATCCTGGTGGGATGTTTGTGACGTCAAATTAGGTTCCTTCGTTGACTGACTCTTAGTCTTCCCTCCTTTCTTCCTTGAATTTTTATTTCCCATCTTTTACCATAAATCTGTGTAATGTTTCAAATAAAAACTAAAACATGAAACATAATTTCGAAGAACTCTGACAAAATATAAGTTTATCATCATTCTATGGCTCTGAATAATAACGACTATGAAAATATCTTTTAATAAGGAACTCCAATCTGATGATTGAAAGTTGCATTTTAATCTCTGTGTTTTGAATCTCTTATCATGGTGGTATCAAACTTTAAGGAATGTTAAGGAAAATATAATGTGCCGATAAACTAGAAAAAATCATTACAAATGGCGTAAGTCACTAACGTTGGATAAAAATTAAACAATGTTGGGAAATATTTTAAAGATTTTATCATAATGATTGAAGTTGCTATACGATTAAAAGAAAATGACTTACCTGGACCATGATTTGATCAGCCGGTGTTAATAGAAAATATCCAGAAAGTAGGTCACACATCTATGCTCATCATTACAGTTAAAATAATTAATTTACTGTATATTTCGAAGGAGTGATCTTCCTCTCCGTGATACGCACTGTGCAATATGCACTGTGCAGATCAAAATGGCGTCTCTAAACGTATGATCGTATGTTATCTGCACACTGCACGATCATTTCAAGAGCTAACTTCAAAGTTCATATTTGCACTAGTCGAACAGATTTAATTGGGTTTTATATTTTATACAGTTTATACTTATCAATAGTTTCCTCTACATAGCTCGTGATAAACGTCGTTGTACCGTGCCTTTAAAGTAACATAACAATGTCTTGTTATATTAAATACGTTTTATTACTTTTGGGTTTCTTCCGGTATGAGGTTAACCATTTATAGTAAATGCATTGCGTACTTCTTTGTACTGTTCTACGCATCACGTTTTTATCCATTGAGCTAACAAGAAATGTGGTATATCACAAGTTATATGTTCCGTTATATATGGTCCAGTTAAATCACATTTTTAAAAATTAATTATAATAATCAGAATAATCAGAAGAAAAGCGATTGAACCTCTAATGGGTAGGACAAGATTTTGTTGAACCTTTCATCTATGAAAAAAAATGATATATATACATCATAAAAAGGGTAATGTCCCATGGTCTCCTCTTTGCATAGATAACCTATGAAATAAAAGAGACATTGTTACTTACTACTACAGACTCAATGAGTCGTCTTATTGCGTATATTACACTTTCGATTAGACCGCTCATGTATAATAATAAAAAAATGTTAGTCTCAAAACGTTCATGAATGTTAATCCGCAGGTTACATTCAAGACCCTTTAAATATGATGTTATGCTGACCTTTGACACTGTACTGATGGGTTTGGATCCTTACCTGCCGTACACTAGTACAATCTCCATATTGATATTAAAATGATAACGTGTTGATATTGGATGCCCAGTATTTGAGTTTATAGATACGACACCAAATATGAACTACCTCAAAATATTAAAGGAACAAAGTCCATCAAAAACGAAACTTGCAGAGTGAATAAGCATAATGTCTCTAATAACAATGTAAAACCTGATAACAGGCAACGAACGTTTGAAAACTTCTCGATAACGGTTTCCAAACGGTTAGGTGATCATCATGATTGTATTCTATGGTGGATTACCGTAAACTTTGACCTCAATTATCACAATGCGTTACATACATTTCCAAATCGCCTAACTTACAGCCTTAATATGTCTCAGAATGCATCATTTCAAGACTAACATCTACTTTTTCCTTGGGGACGACCCCCACACCCCTCTATTGTAGCCGGCTTTTTTGTTTAAATTCCTACATCCGCCACTGTCATGTTTTAAATCATACAAATTAAGGAACAGGTTATGTTCGATCACCTTCTCAAAAAGCAAGGCCATACAAGATAGATCGCTCAACCCTCGCTGCTTTGATTCCGTTGATGTATGTCAATGAAGGAATAAGTTGAATGGAAAAAACTTGCATATGTGTTTCCATTTTAATCGCATTACGTCCTAACACTCTTCTCGTCAGACAATGTTTAAGGAAAAGAAAACCTTAATTCAAATAGGCGACAACGTACTTCGCTTGAAAGACATTTTTGGCTTTGTTTGGCAAGTAGATGGCGCTGGGAGAGAAGGCCAGACATGGTCCACTGTTTGACGCACACGAAGCCCCTGCTTGTCTCGAAATCAAGATATACAAATATTCGGAGTTGTTTTTAACAGCATTTTTTCTGTTAGTAGCAAACCATAAAGTAATAACCTTAAAATATGTGACTTTCATTAACGAGCATATCAATAAAATACATGGAGCAGACAAAGTTAATTGTTTCAAATAAGGTTACCAATTATATATCCAACAGGTTTGACCGTCCTCGTGTATTTTATAAAAACATGTTCATAAAAATAGAGCTAGGGAGGCATTTATCAAAATTATTCGTTAGAAACGAAAGGAAAAGAAGAGAAATAATTAATTTACAGTAATTAACCTTTCTGTTATTCATTTTTGTACTTGAAAAGCACTAAAAGAAAACAAGGAATATGTTAAGCTGCTGTACCTTTCCTTCCCTTAAATTGTTCTCCCTTGTAACTCCATCTACTTGACCACCGCTAGGTCTTTGTCTCTGTCGGCATATGAACTCAGAGCCAATGGTAGTGTACTTAACCCACATTATCCGAAATTCACTCCTAAGGCTCAAATGAAGTTTTCACACCAGGTTCTTTTGTAATATTTCACCCCACCCCGTCCCACCCCGTTATGCTGTGGGCTCGTCTAAAAGACAATTTCTAATGTAATGCCTTCATAATCAGTTATAAAAACTAACAAATCAATAAATAAGGAGTTTGTTAACTGAAGACAATGGAAAGGCAGTACTTCATGTGGCGTTCGCATTCGATTATGTCAAACTGTGTAATGACTGGTCATATGACACGTAAATATATTTTATGTCTGGTGTGCCATTTTTCAGTTTATCAATGCATGTAATACTAAACGGCATGAAGCTATTCGGAGACAGCTGAATCAAGGTCAAACATATAGTTTTCACAAACAGGCTATTTTCTGTATCACACATTTAGCATAATTGTCTTTCATTTCGTCGGTCGGAAAATATCTAAACTTCTGGGAAATTAGAGAGCAAACTTGGAAGACTAATGTGACAACTCATTTTTGTGTAACATACATGGCTTCATGTCATGATGATCATGTTTGAACCAAAAACTCAGCTTTAAATCAGTCTGATCTACCTAAGACTGGTTCCAGGGGTGGGGTGAGGTTGGGGTTTGTGGCTTCAGGTGGTAGCAGGAGTCATTCATATAATGCATTACTATACAGTTTTTCTCGTTTAATATTTGAAAGGATTTATATGCACCGTGCAAATCTCGTTATGGATGGCGCAACTTTGCGGCTTTCGCCTTATAATGGTATACACGCTATACTGCACGCATTGTTGCACAAACAGCTTAAAAGTCTCAAAGTTCAACGAGTTAATAGTCGTCAATATCATTATATCAGCTCTCATTATCTTCACACCTTGGTAAAATATTTGCTATATCACTCGTCTCAAAAAGATTGTAAACGCAAAGTCAATAAAAACGAATCTCCTTAGATAAGAACGAATATATTTAGAGTTAAATATAGTATTAAGGATAACAATTCACGAGATGGGACCAGTTTGTGACATTTGCCAGGAGAAGTTCACACTAGATCTGTAGTAATCGTCAAATTGTATGGTTTGAGAAGGACATATGGGTTGTTACTGTTTGACGAGATTGATGGTAATATAATCATATGTAATCCAGGAACATGTCGTTTGCATGAACAGACTGAGTCCATGCAATAGTGTGTTATTGTACTCTCAAAGATGAAGAATGATACTAACCCGTCCATAATTTTTTCAAAATAAAAATATAAATAACAACGACGAAAATTTGTATGAAATTTGTATTCGAATTAGTTTCATGTGTTCCTCATATTTTCCTTTTAGAGTTTGATTGGAGAGAATGGGTGTGTTGCTGTACTTTTTTAAATGCTGAGATTGCTGTTCAATTATTACTTAGTGATTACGTTAATTGCGTTGTTACATAAATCTTGTTTTAATTGGTGCATTCGTCGCGAGACACAGACCAATATTTAGTTAGGTCTATATGTTGGACAATGAAGCTATTAAAAGGACAATTGCAGTAACAGCATTTCACATATAAAGATACTACACAATGAATTGGCGTGGTAGAAATAAAAACGACGTGTTTCATATTAAAGCTACGCCGAGTTCTTCTTATTAGAAACAAATGTTGTCTTTAGATAATTTGAGTATCTACGTCATAAACAAAATACAGAAAGTTGATGGCGACATTTAAATGAATATTAAATATTCAGTTTATACATTAAACTTTAAGATATGTCTTTCATCCCGTCTTTGAATCTGTACCATTCAGTACCAAGCACTGCTTCTATTGAAGATAATAAACAGATAATAAAGTATTGACATGATAGGATTGTGTGCTTATACAGATTGTTTACCACCAAGTGAGGCAAAGTCCATTGCCCCCTCCCCTCAAAAAAAAAACTACAGATTTAATTAGAGTAAACATATTTTACGTTTTTATGTATACTTTAATATGAATATTAACCAATATCATATAACGAACAAGTGTTACAAACGATTAGGTACGCCCTGAATCCATGTCTAAAATTTTTAATGATGAAAAGATGTTTCTTTTTTCTCAATTGCTAAGGGGTTTGAGTATTGGAAATAGTTAAGAACTTTCTTTTGAGGTAAATATATGGTTATATCTGGAAGTTATTTAATCAGTTGTGTAATTACGTTAGTAGGTGAAGTTTATACCAGATTTTGTATTAATAGCCATCTGGAGATTAGAAGTTAGTCATAACATTTAAACAATGCAAAGACCAATAAAACAACAACAAAGACATGACAGAACTATTTCTTTGTAGATATCTCGTACGATTACGCAATCAGCTGCATTTTATGTTACATTTGTATTACTACATGAAGTGGGAGTCTTAGTAGGAAAGTATCTTGTTGAGTTTATTCCGTTATATTAACCTTTACGCGAGAGCTTGGAAAGGTGAAGAGTAGACAATACACACTGGTTCCTTTAAACAGTTAATCGAGACTGTTAATGTTTATATAGTATTTGATAATCACTATTTTTATACTCTGTGTATTTTATGTGTATCTCTGGAAAAAAATAAAGACATCATACTTATACAATCTCTAGTATCAGCTTTCCTTAACTTACAGATGTAAATAAAGCCCGATACATTATCTAAAAATTAATGTAAGAAAGGCCTACACTTATATGTACTGAAAATAACAGAAACATCAACGTTACGACAAATACACAGAGCCATCCTAGTCACCAAAACCAACATCACGATGATTGAGTTAAATATCATACGCCAATCGCAAAAATCATAATTCTCACTTGACGACATAGATACAGTATTCCAGAGTTAAAGGTAAAACCGATCATCAACGATTCTTTCACCCTCTAAGATCAGAAATATTGAACAGGTTGAAAGCGTTCTGGAAAACAATGCAGGTATCTCGTCAGTCGTCATAGGCGTCGCTTTAAGTCGTTTTGGATTGTTCCAGTCTTTTACGGATGTTAAACTATGACTTCATCACTCTGAGAGCAAGTCGGTGTTCTTAGGTGTAAATCCCTTCTTAGGTGTTGATATTCATTCTTATTAGAATCAAAGTTAACTTTCTTAAGAGATACATAATAAATAATATAACCATACTGCATCTTTGAATTATAGAAAGTACATTAATAGTTAACTGCAATTAGTAGTCATGGTCCAGCTAAATGGGAAATGTATAAGGAAAAGTCGCGTTCTTTGAGGATAATTGCACTGCGTCCTTGTATAATAGTCAATGCCCATTATAAGGATGGATACATTTCTTTGCACATTGTAATCTGAAAAAGAACAAAAACAATATCATTACAGAAACATTTTTATACCTTTATGAAAACTTTTGACGTTTTTGTTAACCAGGTTTTTAATAATGCACGTATGACCAGAAGCAAATTGTTTATTTACTCAGCATTACACCAAAATATATAGGGATATTTGAATCATCGCCGCGTTTGACGTAAGGTAATTAAATAACACAAGTGATTTATCTGATTATCCGGCGACGATGTAAGTATAAAACCGAATCACTTCCGCGAGAAGCATGGAGACGGATTATCTATGTTCGTTTCTTATATATGTCTGTAATAAACTCATTAATACCTAATTAATGCCTATGACGTATCATTTATTCTTCTTACTGATAAACTATTAATGTACTCTCTTCCGTGCAGGATGATACTTTATGTAGTGACTAGTCTTCTATATATATACGCTTTACATATACATTACATAAAACTATTATGTACAACGAGATGGGTGTGGGACTGTCTCCTACAATCTTGAAACATATAGCAAAGGATATTATAGCAGTATTGAGACTATTTCACCTACCTCCCGATCAAGTTCTTTGTCCGTCATCTGGCTGCCACTCGTGTGCTATAAAACGACACAGAAAAGAATTGAGTTTTCAAAGTAGCGATGATATTTAACAGATTTGGTTAACTGAAACCTTCGTCTCCCTATAACTCAAGTGCATTTCCTAAAGCCATGGTTTGTGAATTTTTCGAAGTCATTTGTTAAAGTATTCCGTTTTACCATATGATTACTTTGTAGATGTTTACTAGAATGTTGATATTACAATGTAAATCTACCGTCGCATACTTGCGATCCTTGATATAGATGAAGACGACGTTTGTTCGTTCTTGTATATACTTGTATGATAACCTTTTTTTATTGGCAGTTCTAAAACATATAAGAACAAAAAATAACAAAAGAGGGACCATGAACATGACATACAATAAAACTTATACTTAATTATGTATTTAAAGTGAGAAAATTTGTTTCTGGAATACAGTCTTACCGCCAAAAACCAGTTTGTAGATTTAGACGAAATGAGACGACTGAAGGATACTACAGAACTACAAATTAATAAAAAAATATAGACTTAATTATACGAGAGACAGAAATATAATGATCCAACGTATGGCACCGTATGATAACATCATTTGCAAAGAACAAAGTGTATTACGATAAGCCTTTAAAAAGAATGTTCGTAATTACTGTCAACTAATTTACAACTTCTAGGAAGTATTATATCAATACAGTTAACCCGGTATATGTTTACTGTTACTCTAGCAATAATAATGATATATGATGCAAATACCTTGCACTTTCTTTTCATAAAGCGTTGATAGACTGGAAACGTCACTAAAACGACGAGGCATTAAGCAGAATGAAAATCTATAAGTGTAAAGAAAGACGTACAAAAGAAATGAATCCATATAAAATAATATCATATGTAAAAAAATTGGGTCATTTGAGGATTAATATTTTTTGTAAATCTATGAAATATGGGAAATGTATTAACCTTGACACGATCTCAAACTATTACTGGTATTTAATTTCCTTCTATGATTTTTCTCAGTCAGAAAACGGTTGTCGACAGTGCGCTAAGCATGTAAATGAACACGCACATGTTATAAACGCAGGTCGTTAATCTAACAGTTTCATTAAGGAACGTGTTATCTTATTGGTCTACTCCATGGGTGCTGAAAATCATGCATTACTTACAGTTAATTAAAGTACATTCTATTGTTTTACGAGAGTAGAACAATAATTATTTTAGTAACTTAATTGGTAATTATCGAATGATTACGGAATCAAACATAGGAACCCGGATTGCTCAATTCTCACTGTGTTGTTTGACACTTTCTAAAACTGTCCAACACAAGCTGACTCAAACAACATTTGATAATTCTCGATAAAGTTCTGAGAATAAACTGAAATTCTTGTAAAATGCCCTGCTGACTTGAGTACTTACGCGACTGAGCTTAAGTTTTCAGCTGATTAAGGTCTGCAGCTGATTTAACTTAATGATCTGTAGTGATTCTATGTAAACATTTGTAGTCACACGTTTAAACAATTCTCGGGGAAAGGTCGGTTCTTATTGTCGTAAGTGTTTATTCCTGCGATGCATTATGACTTTAACAATTTCTTCTTACTCATTTTAAGAGGTTGACCTTTGGGTGGCTGAAAGCCTTCCACGTGGTTCGTTTGACCAGTCTCAATACGCCGAAGTGACAGTTACCTTCCAAACTATTACGGATCGCACACTGGAGGCTGAGATGGATAGCATACTCAGAGATAGTGTCTTAACTGAGAGTCGTTACATATCCATCACGATGCCGTTTGTCTCTGATAAACGTCACAAGCTGTTGTCCCTCGCAATATTTTCCGATGACGAAAAGGCTGTCATGGTTCCTATTGACACTAACCGAACGCAGTCCAACGTATCGATTCCATCGAGGAATATAATGACGGCACTGTGACATTCCGTAAAGTTAACTACGTCAAGGTTTTGGTAATGCAACACGACACTGTCTTACCAAATGACGCTCTGGTGGAGGGTGGCTTCAATGTTGTGTATGGTGAACATCTGACAATGACCAACTACCCAGCTCCATTTGACTGGGATGTGACATCCTGCAGTCCGTGACAAGCTTTTGCCAAGTTTTAGCTGATTACCGCTGTCAACTGAATCGTGCCAATGTCGATGTCTGTACCGTGTCGTCAAACGTTGCGAGTAAAAGATGTTTCGCTAATATGAGTGTTCAGAAGATGACGGGTTTCTTCCGTAATGACTCCGACGAACAGCTTTGAGGCAGAATGGATTGATCGTGAACATGCATGTTGGGTTGCAGTTCCCTTGCTTTACACATTAAATTAGTGAAGGTCATTTGTTTTATTTATCTGTATGCGTGTTATTGGATCTATTGCATGGACATTTAATGAGTGCCACACATAGTAAATGAAGTTGAGAGAATGACGTCATGCGACATATACAGAAGCCACTCATCCAACTGGTGGCGCTTTGTTTGTACGGCAAGAAAATACCGGAGCGTAATACAAACACTACATCTTTTACATAAAAAAAGTGATAAAGTTAACATACATCACTCGAAATGCTGATATCGCGTGCAGCATTTGGGTGCCAAAATCGACAGAAATGTGGCAGTGGACTGCAGTTGCACAGGTTATTCTTAGGAAGCGATTGTATCAGCAGCTACATAGGAATATAACTACTTTACTAGTGTCGTCTGCTCAGCTGCTTTATCGTTATTCACTGGACCCTGGATATAGTTTGTCTATACCCCTATACCGACTATGGGCCTATGGCTGTCCTTTCGGGTGCGATATGACTAAAGCCTAATGCCCAACAATTAGCACCACCTCATTATACTTAAAACTGTATCCCTAACGATAGATCCACATGCCAGAATAACATGGGGTGACTGTTATGATGTCCTGGGCTTATCACTAACAATACAATACTAGGAAATATGATTAGCGTATGCCTATGTACGTAGCCTTGCCCTTGGTCTAACTTAGTTTGTTTTAGCATATGTATTAAACTTAAGCCTAGAATATTTTAATCTCTTAACATATCTAGAATTGTACCTCTATTCAAACACATCCTCTATTTACAACATATTCCCAACTTTGTAACTTTGGCAAAAAGGGCATAAGTAGTATAGACCTAGTCAGTAATCTGAGTTTTGAGGTAGGCCAAAACCTACTCAGCCAAGCTAGGTATGTTCTGGACAATAACATTAAAGGTTATGTTGCGCGGAAAGATAGGTATACCCCTACAAAATTATCAAATTGGCGTTCTATATAAATTACTAGCACCTAAACGCACACTAAATGTGTACATGCCTGCCTATGTAGGAACGTACGTTCACAGTATAGGCGCTTGCTATATCTGCCAATTGAGCTGTTCGACTCATATGTTCTCGGTCTCCTTTCTGCAGGTGAGTTTACACGAATTATTTAATGTTTAATACCAAAAATTAAACCAGTTGTATTAAAACACCTCTAGTTTTGATTTGATTAAGTCTTGGTTGATGATGTTAAGGGAAACGATGGGATTATACAAGATTAAAATATGTTACCAATCGTGCAACGATGTCACAGAATATTACGTATAATATTGCATGTTAGGTCAGCGAGTAGAACTTTTTGTCGTTAAATGCGTCAACTAAGGTACGTATGTTGCAGGACTTGTGTTCTGTGGTAATATAAACAGTCAATTGGGCTTCGTAATTCAAGTAGGGGTACGTCAGTAAATTTGTACTATTAAGCTAGGCCCAATGTTCCTTTGCTGTCTAGCGTAGGCACAGACCTATCGTGTAAAAAGTCACAGCGTGGGTATTGTTCTTAACGTACTTGATGGGCGCCACCGATTTTGTTGCATAATTATGGGATTTCCCTAGATCAATATTTCAGGATCAATGTTGCAGTATTAATTGTGTTTTACACTGGAAATAAGTTAAATTACTGCCATTTGATCAAATAATAAAAGTTGCTTGCCAAATCTGCCAATTGAGCTGTTCGACTCATATGTTCTCGGTCTCCTTTCTGCAGCCCTAAAGAGAACTGCCTCGGTAGCAGCCCTAACCCATAGGACCCGGGGTAACAGTTATTTGACTAAATTGACTCAACTATGACTTTTGATGTTAATGATATTAACTATCCATGTTCAAACAAAGCTTTGTATGCAAAACGACATACTCAAGCCACTACTCATGCTAACATCTCATCCTTTGATTACTGTAACTAATGTAGACATCCAACAAACTTTTTCACTCTCACTTAATAAGGTGGGATCTGTTATCCTGCATTAACTACTACCCACTTTGCAACATTAACACTTAACTGAGAACTGCATGCACAGACTAATATGGAAGTATTTCACAGAAGTAGGTGTGTGGGAAGTGGTGGGAGGGGGTGCTTTTCACAGCAATTTCATGGGACAACAAATGACACTATCTGAGTGGAGCACTCAAATAATACATGCGAGAAACATGTTTGCCATGCGCCTCTCAGATACCGGAAATGACACTTAACAGACAATAACAGTTGCATAAAACACTATCCACTTGCTAGAGTCATTAGAGGCGAAAAAAAGAAAGTCTTCAAAGTTGGTTCTTAAGTCAGGAGAATAGTGCTTACCACCCCGGTCGCCATAAGATGACTCTGTTGTGAAAACTACGCCTATTCTTTCGAAAACTGGATAAACTAAAATTCAATTTCTAAGTCGAATGCACAATGTATGTATAAAGACGTACAAATGATCTGGCTTTTCCCGTACAACGCAAAGCGCCCTCACTTTTTTCAAGGCTTCACTGCTAAAACACTCGGCGATACAGTGTCAGCATTCTTCCTAGGTCAATTTCTATGGTGCCACGTTAGTCATTTCAAAATGGGCTCAAAGGTTCGAAGGGATTAGTATATCACTCTTTGAAAAGTGATCGTCTAATCTTATTAACATTTGTGTCACATATGCCTAAGTCTACGTGTCGCACGACTGCAGTATGTTTCTTGCATCATTTTATGTACTAATTGTATAAACCCATACGGTGTTACGATGGAACAATAATTTAACTTTCTGCTTGACCATTCATTGTTGCAAATAATCATGTTTAGTATATTATGTTAATTTAATTTAAAAAAATCATTTGATAAAGATCTACGGGAAGATGCATGAGCAGAGTTCAAGAACAATATCAGAAGCAAATAAAAGACACGATACCTCTCTTTTGTTTTTCTTTCCATTAGTTATTGTAATGTTTGATTGTATTGAAATAGTACATTTGAAGAGATCAACCAAAGAGTACAATAAACAAATGTGACTTTCTCGCATAATACCGTGGCAGACTTGATGGGTGACAGTGACAATGCATATTGCTTGGTGAGTGTTAAGTTTATGGTAGTGACAGTACATCGTGCTTGGTAGAAACAGTGACAGTCTTTTATATGTGACAGTGACAGAGATGATGGTTATAGTGACAGTGTACGATGATTTATGAGAGTGTGGAATACTTGGTGATGGTGTTTTTGGTAGCAGGGACAACATATGATACTTGGTGACAGTTACATATTGCGGTGTTTAATGAGTACATGGTATTCCGTAAGAGTGACAGTGCATTACGTTTGATCACATCGACAATGCATGGTGATCAGTAACAGTGACAGCATGTGCTTGGTGACTCTAAGGCCATTGCTTTTGTACAAATGAATATCTAAATTAAAATGAAAGCAGAAAGCTAAAGAACCTACCCCTCAACCCCCCCCCCCCCCCGAAAAAAATTGCCAAGGTCTGGCCTTGCATAAGGCATAACCATTCCCAACTATGTAGAATCTTAACTATTATTCTTTAAAAGTAAATATAGAATGTTTGGACCACATATATTGTACATCAAAAGGTTACTAACAACACAATATGCAAATTAGGTAATTACCTCTTCTGTTGTATGTTATAATATAGAAAGGAGTTCTTGAACGTGTGATAATATAGTCACGTATTAGTGTTAATTAACATTACTTACATATTATTCAATTAGGCATTATGAACATCTGTTGTCCATAGAAAAAGACAAAAGATGCCTGAAAGGAGCCAGATTGTTAAAACTTATTAATTAGACATGATGCTAATTTAACAGCAAAAGAGGATACTTAATATAACAAACGAATATAACAACTGAGAAAACCATTTTATTAACGAAAATCAATGTTTGAAATAGGTAAAAAAAAACGATATCATATCTTATAGGAAGCAAAGCAAAAGATAAGTGATAGATAATGAACTCATATAAAGTTAATATGTAGTTCATTTTTCTGAAGTTAAAAATAATTTTAATTTACATGTTTTCATTTGATAAAACATTCTCAACAACAGCAAACATGAAGGCAGGAACAAATACGTGACAATTCACATAAAATGACATTTAGATAAACTTAAATGCATTTTCTGGTTTCTGAGTTCACTGTGTGATAGAATTACTGGACATCTCCTGTATCTTTAGATCAAAGCATCCTTATACAGTTTGTGTTTTGAGGAATTGGTGAAAGTTTATTATCTGGCAACGGCACACTTAACTGATTTCATAATGAATATTGTGCATACAAATTCTTTGATTTTCTTTACTGTGTAAAGTTCATTGAACCAATTAGGTAAATAACAGTTTATGTATCTAGGTGGCATGTTGATGAAGTAAAAAATGACGAGAACCGTAAAATTAAGAAAATATAACACAGGTGTATCTCATTGAAAGAATAGAAGAACAAACTAGGTTTGGAGGAACATCTGTCACTAGGGTATCTCAGACTACTACTGTGATCCACTTCCGGAAAATCGAAATTATACATAATTCATACATCGAGTTAAAAAATAGATATATAAGTGTGGTTTTCCACCAGCAAGGTAGAATATATTTCACCTCCATATACGTAATCCATTCTCTGCCAACCAGAGTTTTATCTCTCTCATTTGCCTAATACAAAGTCCTTGTTTTGTAAATATGAAATATAATCACCCTGTCTCTAAAAACAAATAAAACCTACTTCAAATACGGAGGGACGAACATTCATCCCTTTCAAGAAAGGGGAGAGTGAGGGGGCGGAGAGGGGGGGTAGAGTAATTCGGAGACTGACTTCTGTGACTGGCCAAGCAACACTTTGAAAAGTAAACCCACATAAGTGGATGTAAGAACTACACACTGTTATTCGGCCTATGGGAGTTCAGGAGGTGTGGCAACCAACACTAGGGGAATTGAAGCATATTAGGTAAAGAAAGAAGTGTAAAAGTATAAGAAACCATATACATATATACAAATTACTCTAATCTTTAGCATTTGGAGATATTTCTTGTTCTCTCATAAAGAAATTTTTAGCACAAATCGCATGTCAGAGATTGATTCCAGTACACTGTACTCCAAACCTTGATGTTTATCTTGTGGCCTTTTTTTTAGAGGGGTGTTATAAAAGCACTATTAAGGCACAAAAATACATTAACCGGAAGGAATTAACTTTCAGCAAAGCGTGTAGAAATCCAGGTGTGGATCTGAAGGTGAAGCTGTAGCATATTTGAAACCTATATTATAATTCATATTTGGGAATTGTATAGTTAATTACATCACATTCTTGAGTTGCTGTAAGAACAAAAGGTGTTCAAGAAGGTTAAATTCTGATAGACTCCAGGGTCATTTTCTGAGTTTGTAGAGGTGATGAATCAGCAATGTAATAATCAGAGACTTGTTTCAATGTATGTTGAAATGAGAATTTTCCAACAACTATTCAGGTTAACCCTGACCCTCTTCTCTTCTGCTGCAATGGATGATCTCTGTGGAGAAAACAATCAATGAACTTGGTAACAACGGTAATCTTATATGTGCAAAATACTGGACGACAATATGCCACATTCATTAAACTATCCATCATAGCAATGTTCTCTTGCATGTTGGGAGTCTGGAAGTTAAAATTAATGTTATTCGCTCTCTCCTCAAAACATTCTGGTTTGCAGTGTTTTTATTTTTTAATGATGCTGTCAATAAAGAGAGCAGAATGAAACATGTATGATAAAAAATCCCCATCATTGGCATCTGTACGGGAATTTAAAGCATGAAACAGTTCATATATTAACATGAATCCGTAAACATGTCCATTCATATTTTTACCCTTCTGCTTAGGTTGAAAAGTATTCTACTTTATTCTAAAAACTAGCAGCAAAGCATCACACCCTCATCTGTACTTGTATATTATTGGTTGGATACACATCATTAGATATGCAACAGTAATTGTAATGAGTACACCAATTGCAAAGCACCCAAAGGTATATAATAATGAAACTTCGTAGCTCTGTATAATTTTAAAGATTCTAATTAAATTATTAATATGGTAGATAGCACCTTACCTGAAGAAGTTCCTGAATGCTGTGACCTTTGTAACAGAACAAGAAAACAAGGAAACTATAAGGCATGTTACTTCAAATTAATAAGAAAACTGAAAAAAAAAATGCTGCCAAGATAATGAAAGGTGGATCAGTTAAATCTTTAAAATCGTGTATGGATTGATGAGGATGAAAATGTTTTCTTTTCATTTTTTTATTGACTTTTGTCTCTCTGGTTGTGTTTCCACTTTTCAAGAACCTCCAATGGATACAGAATCATTTTTTTTTACAATTGTTCATAACACATTTTCATTGTTACAAAATTACAGACGTATACTTTAGCAGTGTTACACTATTAATTTGAAATAATTCTAGTGACACATCCTCTTAAAAAGAACTGTTTTTTTTTGTATATGTATTACATTGTTGTAACTAGATACACACAGTCAACAGATTCGTATTAGAGTTTCTTAGAGAGCACAAGGTGTAAAGTGGGCACAAAAACCGCAATTATGTAAGCACGTAGGAAGGTCTTAGAGTTAAAATTTCTGTGAGCATGCTCGTGCAGATTGATAAGCAAACAGCGCAATTTGTACTAACATATGTTTTTTGTTTGGGAGGGTAGGGGGAAGGGAGGGGTGGGTTCAGCTGTTTTGATTAAACTTCGCTGGGAGACTTAATTCCATGAAAATGCCAATTAAATGGGAATAATTAAACTAAGAAATATGAATCCTAGATTGAACATGCTTTTCTCTTCCCACTAACAATCTTTTCTTTGCCCCTCCCACACCTTCATTACTAGCTAATTAATTTAAACTTAACCTGTTTTACCCCTCCCCATCCTCTTCATTACACATTTTATTTCTCATTTCTTGTCATCAATTTCTCGTTTATGTCACGCTCTTTCACACTGTATTCACTGACATACTTTTATACAGGTCCTTTCTCATCGGTCATGTATGCTCTATACTTTTCCCTTTCCTCCCTATAATCCCCCTTCCCCCCTTCCCCCTCCATAGATGTCTTTCCATTTCTTTCTTTGGCTCTCTTCATGTTCCATTCCTCTTTCCATCCCAGTTTAAAGCCCCTTAATTAAACAGTATATAGTACTGCCGATTACCCTTATGATTTCCTTATCAACCCCCTCCCCCCCCCCACCATCCCCAAACCAACCGACTCAACCAATCTTGTATTTTAGCAAGTCAGTCAGCATTTGTCTTGATATACAGTAGGCTGTGTGATTTCTGTATTGTATGCCTTACTGACAAAGGTCTATATACCACAGTACAAGTATACACTTAGGCTTTAGCTAAGGATACTTGTTAATTGTGTGCATGTGTGGTAGCAGTATATAATACTTGTTCATTAATCAGTGCTTGAAGATTAAGAATTATTTGATATTAAGTTCTCTATGTAACATTTAGGGTGCAGTATGTATTAACATCAACATTTTGCCCTGAAGTCCACAGTAAAATAAATGTTCATGTTAGAAAATCTTCAAGGGATCTCAATTTAAAATATACTAACATTATATCAACTAGAGTAAGTTCTCGTTAATTACCATTGGTTCCTTGATGACAGGATGTTTTTACTGTAGCAAACATGATTCCACTTTGAAATTTTTCCAATATTTCTTGTTGTCTACATTTGTGAAATATGAAGAAGTGTGCCCAGAATGAGCGAATAGACGTAACAGTTTATAAGAAAATTGCAAATAACTTGTCCGCATCACAAGAGTATTGTGTAAGGTGCACTACCTTTTCTAATACAGTTGTGTGTAATGGCTACTGCAGAGTGTAAAGTACAACTGATCTAGGAGCTTGCTGTGTGCATTAATTGATCCTGCTGCATACTTCAGTTGGGAGAGTAACACAATAGTTGTAAAATGTCCTTCCATTATAGTTAGGTAACATACATTAACATTGAAAGGGATACATACATTCTGTTATGTTATTCTGATGATCTCAAACTTATATATACATGTACATGTCCAGCATGAACAAATAAAATAAATTTAGTAAATGGTCTTTCTGAATAAAATATAAGTAAGCCAGCAACTAATGGAATTCGTCCTTTGTCATATAATTGCTACTAACAGTCTACAAATTAGTGATTTGGTGAGTTATATACGCCTCCTTACCTCCTTAGCGTAATCTGCATCAGAAAGTTCGTCTCCATCTGATTTCAACTAAAAAAAAAGCGGGGAAAAGACAACTTTAATGATATAATTCAGTTGGTTGGTATTGACTTCAACTATATATACTGCAGGGTGTAGCTTGTAAACATTAGTGGACTGTTAATATTATCACCATGGAAACTTAGTGATCACTTGAACTTAGAACGCTTTGTTAACGGGGTAGATATGGTTACGAAGGATATACTGCCAACCACAGTCCAGAATAAGATGAAAATACACATAATTGAGTTGGAAACCAATGAGAATAATTTAATATAATAATGATATATATATATATATTGATAAAATACACATTATAACAAACATTAAACTCATTAGCAGATTTAGTGTAACACTTTAATCATGGGATACTGAGTTCACCATTGAATTATAACTAAAAGTTGAAACTTATATTTTAGTTCATTTCGACAATATTTGTTGATTTCATTTGTTAATATTCTTTCAAAACACTACTCGACTTTAACTTTTTAAGTTAAAGACTAGCAGAAAGGTTTCTAACAAGAATGACGACGACAACGACAACGACAAAGATGAAATTTGTTTCTGGATGGTTAACTCTTCATCTCTCGGCAGGCTTGATTACTTGAAGTAATGCGATGTATCTTGTGTTTTTCATTTGATATTGTCTTTAGGGTTTAAGTTCTGACCTACCGCTAAGAATATACTAAATCAATTGCCGTTACCTACATTAACATGAAAAGAATTTTTATATTTAACTGTTAACCAGATAAGTGAAAAGGTAAAAACTAGCTGTTAGCAAACTGCTTATCTACTGCAAAATGACCGATGTAGGTAAATAAAGTGAGAGAACCTGACATTTTGACCCAAGCAAAAAGGGATGAACTAGACCACTATTACAGGTGTATTGTCAATTTTTAAAACTCACACAAAGTATTTATTCGTCAAAACCTTGTGTTTTGGGCTAATCACATTGACGTTATTTATAGTCTAGATTTCCCGCAGAATGCACCATTTGACATCAAAAGTTTTAAAAGCAATCCTGAGGAGGTCCTCAAACAAACCTTCAATCCCCCTACATAGGAAATGGCTCCAACTGATGACCCCAGGGCAGCACCCTTTCAGTATAAATGCTACCCCCCCCCCCCCAGCAAAACAGTTTCCGGTAATAGACTTAACGTATAGTCTAGATTTGCCTCAAAATGCACCGTTTGGCATCAACAGTTATTAGCAATCCTGGGAGGGAGGGGGGGGGGGGTCCTCAAACAGACCTTCAATACCCTACATAGGAAATGACTCCAACTGATGACGCCAGCGCAGCACCCCTCCATTATAAATTCTTTTATTTCCCTCTGCCTCCCCCCCCCCCCTACCTGAAAAAGCAGATTCAGGTACTAAACTTTATTTATAGTCTAGATTTGCCTCGGAAGGCCCCCACCCATCCCCGTCCCTCTCTCCCTCCTGCAATCAGATTCAGGTATCTACCTATTAGTCAGGAGATTTTGGGAGATTATTATTTATTGGCACAATGCTTTATTAGAGATACTTTACATGGGCCTAAAACAATAATCTAAATATGCCTCATAATGCACCATTTGACCTTTCATTTTGTTATATAGAAGTCAGATTAAATGACCCTATTGTAGTCATCCTCCATTTATAGCATCCTTTTATTTTCTTCTTGCACTTAATTATAGGAAATTATGAATTTGAAATCCTGTGCACACCACTGCTCCATCTCTTTCTGATTCCTCCCCGCCTCTTTTCACACTTCCTGTCCATATTTTCATTAATCCAATTTGGTTATCTTTTCATCTTGCTAGTTTTAATGTGTCTTTAATCTGTTTTCATGTCAGTTTGCCTTTGAAGATGATCTTGTTAGGAATTAAAGTTCACACCTGGCTCTCACTTTACAGATGAAGTGTAAACTGTGAAGATGTATTGTAATTATATTAACCAACTGCTTATTGTCCAGCCAAATGCTACTTTCCTTATATCTGAGTCATACATAACTTACCAGTACCCTTGTGTAAATATTAAAATTATCAGAGACCAAATAATACAAACATATAATTACAGGAAATAGGTCAGCAGTTTCACTATTCAGCAGCCAACGACCAGTTATGAGATTCAATTTATAAGTTCGCTTTCCGTATCCGTAAGGAAACCAGAACACTGTAATGATCGAAACATAAAAAGAGAAAGAGATATAGTAATAAATACAGAATGTGAAAATAATGAAAGAATAATTTTAAACATCAACACAAAATGACATGTTACTGTAAGACATCAGTTTAACTGTCAAATGTGAGCTTCCGATAATGATAGTAACGTCAAACATAAACTCCTCGTGAGATCCATCTACTCTGTGTATATCCTAGCATAAGATACTTGTTAGTGTACACTATGTATCATTTACCATGTGTATACCATAATATAACATACTTGTTAGTATACATGCACTATGTAGCGTTACCTTGTGTATGCCCTAGCAAAACATACTTGTTAGAATACACTATATATATATGATGTACCCTGTGTATACATACTTGTTACTATACAGTATGTATCATGTACTCAGTGTATACCCTAAAAACATAGTTTTTAGTTTACACCTATGTATCATGTACACTGTGTATATCCTAGCAAAACATGGTTGTTAGTTATACTATGTATCGTTTACCACGTGTATACTCTAGCATAACATACTTGTTAGCATACACTATGTATCATGTACCTTGTGTATACCCTAGCATAACATACTTGTATATGTAAAATATGTATCATGTACCATGTGTATAGTCTAGCATAAGGTACTTATTAGTATACACTATGAATCATATACCCTACGATACCCTAGCATAACATACTTGTTAGTATACACTATGCATCATGTACCTTGTGTATACCCTAGCATAACATACTTGTTAGTATCCACTATGTATCATGTACCCTT
>KN884932.1:41130-51651 GCA_000934455.1 Apostichopus parvimensis | reverse complement strand
CCCCCTAAAAAAATAAATAAATACTCTTACCTTTGTGTCTGTGCATGTAACTTGTGATGAGGAATACTAACACTATGAAAGCCTGATGGAGAAGTAAAATAATGACAACTGTAGAAGGAAACAAAAAAAAATAGATACACGAATAAATGAATGAAATAAGTATTCCTTAGAAATCACAAACTTTGAAGAAGTATCACAGACCAACGTGTTACCATTCAGAGTTCTTGGGTTTTTCCAGCCTCATAACACTTTGCTGTCACTCTTGAGTTGACCACTGAAGTACTGGCTCCGAAATGGCAGTCCAATAGGTCCAAGGTGATTTAACATTTAGATGCCTCACCGTGTCAATTTCCTGTTGGCCACAAATCAAAGGTGCTAGTTTCGGTCGCAGCGACGATTGTGTTGCTTGTTTCGAGGACTCTGTGCCGACTACTAAAATCAGTGAGCCAGCAGCAATTTATATCTGGTCCACCTCTGCTATCAGTAACAATCCAGATGAATACAGAGGGTACAACCATGAACCTTGCACATAGGCGTACAAGGCGAGGGGGGGCAGACTGCCCCCCCCCCCCAAATTTCCAGAGGACAAGAAATTCGGGCAAAAGTCCTGAAAAATTCGGGCAGCCTAAGAGGAGAAAATATATATATATATATGTATATAAATATGCAGTAGCTTGCCCGAATCTTTTTCAAATTTTTGCCCGACAATTCCATGATTTTCTATATTTAGCATCATGATGCCCGAATATTTCCGTGTAACACCACCGTAAGCGCAGCTCATCTGGGCTACCACGCTTTTGCACGATCAAAATTTTTTCTAACTAAGAAAAATTTTCTTTTTCATGGAATGGTGGGAGTGCCTACAAGCCTAGAACAGTACAGGTTTAGCATATTCTTTGTTATATTTTATACTTTTTGTGAGACAAATTGCAGTCTCACCCGACACAGCAACATTATCCCGCCTACGTGTCGTTGAACAATGTATTTTTTTCTGGAGGTAGCTGAGTACTGTGTTAAAATAATAAATACGGTAACTAAATAGGAGCTTAAAAAATATACTGTCCTATTTTTCCCCTTCAAAGTGATGTTACCATTTTTTCTTCTTCTAATTTACCAAATTTTTGGGGAAGTGTAAATTTTTAAAACGTGAGATTATAAAATAAAGAATGTTTAGATGCAACTTGCAAGGCCTCAGAAGTGCGCCAACCGATGGTGGCGCTCCGCTTAGATAGTGTCACGGGAAATTTCGGGCACAAAAATTTCTGCCCCCCCAAACTGAAATGGTCCCCTACGCCTATGACCTTGCATCCTCGGTTAAAATTCAAAAGCATGTCACAAACACAATGCTATTGTCAGCTTCATTTTTCGTAACAGATATATCAGAATTCTTGAAGTGGATGGCAAAGCAAAATTAACTTAGCCAATCCTTTTGGTCGTGGAGTGTGGGAGGAGGAGGGGGGGGGGAGGCTTGAGATGAATGGTGCGTGGTCTTACTGAAATAATGTACTCGAATAGCAGTTGGGGAGTAGTTCCCAACCTTTTTCATATACACTCTTTCCTTCCAGTTTCATCATTGATTTTAAAACAATTAATGGATTTTAAAAAGACTTGACACATTCTCATTTCTTTTGAAACTAATTAAAACAGGTTAAGATCACAAGGCATTTAAGATCACAAGGCATTTTAAGCCATATGTTTTTCCTATAAATATAAACACAGAAATTAAAATGTATTTGTAAGCCATTTAATTGGGTAAGTACCAGATGCAAAAGAAAAGATTGTTAACCGACTTACCTGCAGTTGTAGCCTTGTCTCTGGGGGCCAGCACTGAGCCTGCATCTGGCACTGTTTCTGTAGGAGGGGGGTCAGTAGAGGAGCGCACCGGGGGTTCTTCAGACAATAACGGCGGGGTATGTTGTGAACACGGCACTGTGACTGTGTTATCATACCTTGACCTCTCATTTCACTTGGTTTATTTGCATCAAAATACAGCTTTATGGTAGATATATGAACAAAGCTGCTGTTGAAATGTACCCTGGATATACAGCCATGGAAATTCTGGCCTCCATTGACTGAAAGAAAAGTAAAGAGAAACAACCATAAAATGGTTGATTTACCAAAAGTTTTGTCTTCCATATCATTAGTACAACATACTTGCCTTTATAAAGAACTAAGCAAACTTATCTATACAAGAAATATTTGAAAATTGTTAAGCAGAAATACTTGGCTTTCAAGCAAAAAAGTTGAGAGAAGATCTTGTTCAAGTAAGAACGACAAACTTGTCTAAACACGAAACTACTGGACTAAGTCACAGGTACTTGTTCAAGCAGGGAACCACTTGGGATTGTAAATTATAATTTACAGACCAGACCATATCAAAGGAGAAGAAATATTTGACATGTCGGATCTTTACAGGGGCCCCAATGAAAGGATACATGTCCCGCTTAAGTAGTTGTTAATATATCAGCTATTCTGATGTCAGTCTTCTTATTATTATGTATACACTATGATGAATTTTGAAAAATGGGGCCAAAAAAAAACAAATAAAAAAAACAACGCCTAACAACAAAATAATTAAAACAATGACATCTCTTGTATTCTATTTAGATAGACAAAGGCATCTTGAATATTCCACTTACAATGGCTGCCCCAACAATCAGTCTACCAGGAGTAAACGATACAGCTGAATCTAGAGTAGCTCTCTGTATAGGATATTCATCAACCTACAAAAATAAGGAGATGGAGATGGAGAAGGAGAAGGAGATGGAGAAGGAGATGGAGAAGGAGATGGAGAAGGAGATGGAGATGGAGAAGGAGATGGAGAAGGAGATGGAGATGGAGATGGAGAAGGAGATGGGGATGGAGATGGAGAAGGAGATGGAGAAGGAGATGGAGAAGGAGATGGAGATGGAGGAGATGGAGATGGAGAGGGAGAGGGAGATGGAGATGGAGAAGGAGATGGAGATGGAGGAGATGGAGATGGAGAGGGAGAGGGAGATGGAGGGAGATGGAGAAGGAGATGGAGAAGGAGATGGAGATGGAGATGGGGATGGAGAAGGAGATGGAGAAGGAGAAGGAGATGGAGAAGGAGATGGAGGAGAAGGAGATGGAGATGGTGATGGAGATGGGGATGGAGAAGGAGATTGAGAAGGAGATGGAGAAGGAGATGGAGATGGAGAAGGAGATGGAGAAGGAGATGGAGAAGGAGATGGAGATGGAGAAGGAGATGGAGAAGGAGAAGGAGATGGAGATAGAGAAGGAGATGGAGATGGAGGAGAAGGAGATGGAGAGGGAGATGGAGATGGGGATGGAGATGGACAAGGAGTTGGAGAAGGAGAAGGAGATGGAGATGGAGATGGGGATGGAGAAGGAGATGGAGGAGAAGGAGATGGAGATGGGGATGGAGATGGGGATGGAGGAGATGGAGATTGAGAAGGAGATGGAGATGGAGATGGAGAAGGAGATGGAGATGGAGAAGGAGATGGAGAAGGAGATGGAGAAGGTGATGGAGGAGATGGAGATGGAGATGGAGAAGGAGATGGAGAAGGAGATGGAGGAGATGGAGATGGAGGAGAAGGAGATGGAGAGGGAGATGGAGATGGGGATGGAGATGGACAAGGAGACGGAGAAGGAGATGGAGAAGGAGATGGAGATGGAGATGGGGATGGGGATGGAGAAGGAGATGGAGAAGGAGATGGAGAAGGAGATGGAGAAGGAGATGGAGATGGGGATGGAGATGGAGATGGAGGAGATGGAGAAGGAGATGGAGATGGAGATGGAGAAGGAGATGGAGAAGGAGATGGAGATGGAGATGGAGATGGGGATGGAGAAGGAGATGGAGAAGGAGATGGAGAAGGAGAAGGAGATGGAGGAGAAGGAGATGGAGAGGGAGATGGAGAAGGAGAAGGAGATGGAGATGGAGATGGAGAAGGAGATGGAGAAGGAGATGGGGATGGAGATGGAGAAGGAGATGGAGAAGGAGATGGAGGAGATGGAGAGGGAGATGGAGATGGAGAAGGAGATGGAGAAGGAGATGGAGAAGGAGATGGAGAAGGAGATGGAGATGGAGATGGGGATGGAGAAGGAGAAGGAGATGGAGAAGGAGATGGAGAAGGAGAAGGAGATGGAGAAGGAGAAAGAGATGGAGATGGAGGAGATGGAGATGGAGAGGGAGATGGAGATGGAGATGGATCGAGATGGAGATGGAGATGGACAGGGAGATGGAGATGGAGAAAGAGAAGGAGATGGAGTTGATACTTCATTTCCAGCTTACAAAGTGTAAAGATGTATAATTGATGTCTATCTCCATTGTTTTGTGTGTGAATTGTACATTTCAACCCAATGTTCCAGGTGGGAACATTATGACACAAAGTAATAGTATGTGATATAGACAAAGATAAAGTTTACAAAACAAAAATGATCTGGATAAATAAACTTGCTTGGTACTGAACATGTGACCAAAACTCACTCCACGGAATAGTTACATGATTTCATGGTATTTCGTTTCTTTCTTATTTCTATTGTTGCAAAATTACCACAAAAAAAACCCCCATTTCATCAGGATATATATTTGATGGTTTGCGTCATTCACTTTATCTAGTCATTCATTTCCACTTACATTTTATGGTTGCTCGTTCAGTTATGATTTGTTTTTTTAATTCCTATAAGAAATTGATCCAAACCACACTCAATTTTTTCCTCAAATTTAACAATAATTTTCATAATCAATATCACTCTGCTACAATGCATCTGTAATTGAAATTTCATTTTAGTATATACATCTTTTCCTGCAATGAACTATATTCATTCAACTTCAAATCCATCAAAGAAAGAAGTTCTCACCTTTAGGGTGACCTCTGTTGTTGATCGTACCACATGTATGGTGCCTGTCATCACCAAAGTTGTGTTGACTAACCCTCAACGATTTCTCCAAGCCCTCTGTAAGTTTATACTTGTATGATAAGGCACCTGATTAAATAAGAGGGACAGTTTTGTCTGTTAGTTAAGAGACCAACAATGTGGTTGTGGTAACAAACACACACTTCCATTCAGTTAATGATACAGTAAATTTGTTACAGAGGCAGGCTGGAACTATGAACATCAGAGGTCACAGGCTCAATATTTAGCCAGCCCGTAAAGATAATTTTCTGATGTTGCAGAAAAGACACAAGGTCCCAATCAAGCTGTTGACATATCTCAATTGTTGCAATTCTCACAACCTGAAAACTAATCTGTTACATTAGTCAAGTGCACCTGTGCCGAAACTGAATTAAGGCACAAACTTCATAGATTTACGAATGAAACGATAAAATATTACATTAAAAACATGTGGAACAGAATATATTTTGTTTGGTGCTGGATTCATCTGTTAACAATAGTTATAACACACAGACAAAACGGTTTGTATACCCATATTGACCTCTCCCCGTTGGATTGAGGGGTGACAATCCAATTAAATATGAGTGTTACAAAGCTTGGCCAGAATTCTGTAAAGTTTCAACCCAATGCAAAATGCATCTTCAATCTAATGGTTATAGCTGGGGGGGGGGGTGGTAGACAGAAGGGATGACCACAAGGGGTGGAACAGGAGGGGAGTAACCTGATTCAATGGATATCTGCTGATACCATCGTTCTCAATTCTCATCAAGACACCTGAACTCCCCGAGGTGGTGGGCCAGAATTATTTTGAGAGGGTGCAACAGCCTTCAAAGCAATCCATTAAAGATATTCTGCAGTTGGTTAAACGACTTCCTGTCCAAATCTACATTGTTTCTCCAAATAAGATGAAGAGATAAGCTTTGGTTTAATATACCAAGATGGAGGGATTAGCCTTGTTTTAATACACTATGATGAAGGGATTAGCTTTGTTTCAATACACTAAGATGAAGGGATAAGCTTTGTTTTAACACACAATGATATATGGTAAGATTACCACATGTATATGCAGAAACCTTATAGGTGAGACTCACAAGTAAAGTTGCCTGTATACACACCTTCAGTGTTACCAGCTGGTTTATTCCTCTATCATACTCTATCATGTATGACAGGAACGGGGATGCTGAAAGCCGGACTGGGCCCAAGTTCCCAGTTTGAAATCTTCAGTTGTCATTGAGTATATTACAACATTGAGGATAACTTCTTTATCACACACATTACTCAATCCTGTTATTGGCCCAGAGTTGTAGCAAAGTCTTCCCCACCACCACCCCATCCCCTCTCTCTCATAAGAAAGCAACAATTTCTTTGTTTTGTCAAGACACACGATAAGGTATGTCCAATTAGATAGTGTAACTGTGTTCGCTTGATACTCTGACTATAAGACAAGCATAAAACCCAGTTGAAATCTTCAGCAAATCTTCTTCTTCCTTTCTGTCAACACACATATACATGCACATTGGTATATTTCAAATATCAATTCAAATATTAGCACTTCCTATTCACCCTGCGAAGTATTGACACTTTAATGTTTGTTTCTAAATCTGTCACGTCTCAATATTGTCCTCATACTTTATCTATAACTATCTGTTTTAAGTCCTACCCAACAACGTTCTCCTTACGCGTGGGTGTTAGAACCACTGATCTGTACACTGTACAGATCAGTGGTTAGAACAGTTGCAACAGAAGCGGCTGGCGTGATTTTTTCCCCAGGATGGTTGTGGGTAATTAACATAAAGGAGGCGTGTCTCAATCAGTGCACCTGTGCAGGAAAGTTTGGTATGACCTATGCACTGTACTATACTGCTATTGTTACAAATACAAATACCATTGACCTGGTCCCCTTGACGCTACACACGGACGCTACACACAAACAGCCGGACTTTAACACTAGGGCGATGCAGTGGCGGAGCTAGGGGTATTGGTCAGAGGGGGCGAGAATGGTCTGTAGGGGCGCTTTCGACACTATCTAAGCGGAGCGCCACCACCGGGTTGGCGCGGAGCGTACAGAATTTTTTTTTGAGTAAAGATACTCCCTAGATCGCCGGAAATGACCCTTTCCGGGCCTTGCTAATTTGCAGATAAACGAAGAATAAATAGCCGTTAGAGCATTTTGTCAGAAAATTACAGCAAGAAAATGTGACAAATGTCAATAGGTAGATGAGAGTGCAACAAAAAAGTCAATAATCGCGAATAAGTAAAAAGTGGTAAAAAGCTGAAAAGGGCGCCAGCAGTCCATTTGAGTCCGTCAGGGGGGCATTCGCCCCCCTGACTGTATGGACGCTCCGCCACTGGGGCGATGATGATTGTTCCCTGGTCCCCTTGACCTGTATTACGGACTTGTGCACAGAATCGATACAACACCCACGCAGGGCCAAGGCCAGGGAGTTTGGTCCTCTCAAGCTTGTGCCATGGATATCCCTACCTGTACAAGACACACGTACGGCAGACCACATCATCTACGTGATACTATACTTAAATGCGATCAAACCATGCCTGCTCCAAACCCTGTCTGGTTTGTATACACTGCGTAGTCGCATTGTACAGGAATGCATTGAACACGCCTACTTTATGTTAATTACCCACAACCATCCTGGGGAAAAAAAATCACGCAACCGGGATGCATGCCCCAGGTTAAAGGTCTCTCCATCTATCTGTAACTTGCGAATGCATCCTACAAATCCATCGGTTTGATGAGGGGTGGTACCTAGAGAAAAGAAAGATGGGGTAGGGGAGAGAGAGTAAGAAAAGAAGAAAGGCATGTACTGTCAAAGCTGTGTTCTCTCGAAAGAAATCCTTGAACAAAGCTTAAAATCATAACCATCAATCTATGAAAGTCAGCATTTAGTTTGTGACGTATTCATGATGCTTACTGAATGATCGCAAAAAAAAAAAAAAAAAATGCAAAACTATAAATGATGGCATTATCAGACCATCTAATACCAATTTCTCTCCTGTAAAATCGATCAGATTAAATCCATTGTGACTGCTTAGGACGATACAGCAGCATGTTTTTCCAAAACCAGGGACTGTGGAAACTGATATAATCTTAAAATCCCTCTAACTGTTAATTTTTATGTTTTTGATTGTTGCTTTAAAAATCAATGCAAATGGGAGGGGAGGGGGGCGGAAGACGTGGAGGGGGGATGCAAGTCAAACATCCCAGGAATTATGTGCCATTTACCCAGGGATCACACCATAGTTTTATTCCATTCTTTTGTTCAGATAATAAACAAGATTGCCATCAACAACAGCACCAGACTTGTAAACTCACCCACATATATGTCTGATTCTAATTTGAATTCCCTGTGTCCATTAATTAATGCTTGGGAGAGTTTGGTATCTGAATCCACTTGCAGCGTGACCTCCTTCTTGTCCAGATTCAGCCGTATAGTCCGCCATTCGTCGACCGGTGGGATATCACAACCTCTTCTCCGAAATCAAACCTCAACACGACCTCGGTCGGACTATGAAGTTCAACCTGTATCGACGAAAAAATGTTGCGAATCAGAAAACTCTTGTGAATTAGTAAAACAGTAAAAACAGACAAGTTTGCAAAAAGGTCTCGTCTCATTATACAGCAGGGATTTGCATATCTAATCGAAGTGAAACCTGACATCAACCATATTGGGGGGGGGGGGGGATTACGACCAGTCGCTGATTTGTTTGTTACAAAACATTAAAGTATTTATTGGCACAACCTTGCGCGTTAAAACTTTATTAAATATCTAATTTATAGTCAAGATATGCTTCCGAATGACCTCTAATTTTTGTCTGGTGGAAGACCGCAGTCTCACCGCACCCCCCCCCCTCCATGGGAATATAATTCAGCGAACCCACCGCCAGATCATTCATTCGTAATTTTGTTTATTGGCCTACATCCAGTCCATATAGGGAGAAATCTGGAACCCCCCCCCCCCCATTTTCATCAGAGTGCACGCCACTGTGTTTAATGTATTTACTGCTAAAGCACAGCGGTACAGTATGTAACCTAGATTCTGGGGGGGGGGGGCATGTGCCCCAATATTTTAGGTGGGGGATATAGTATCTAATATCCCCCCCCCCCAATATTTGGTGTCATATTTTTTTTGGGGCTATAAATAGAAATAATGCGTGAGATTATTTATCCAAATCATATTTGGCGGTGGCTAAACTTCATCCAACACATGTTGCATGAGGTACATGACTCTTCGTGGTCGTTTCTGTGACTTGTGACCGTATAGCATGTTGTCACTCATGATTATAATCATAAAGTCTGTACATCTCTTATGTATGAGTGTAAGTACGTGCAATCATATATATGAGATCTTTCACTCCTATCCCACTTGTTAGATATTCACTTGCCTCGAATGCACCTGTTTCACATGTTCGCAACTTATAGGAGTCATATTTGAACATGGAGACTCATGTAAATATCATCTGCTCTCTGTGCACCCTGTGTCCACTAAATCTTCTGGTGAGCGATCTTTCCAGTACTCCTCAACCCTCCTTTGGAATAAACTCCCACTCAACATAAAGAATGTCGTGTCTGTGGAGATGTTCAAAACTGTTTTGAAGACACACCTGTTTTCATTGTTATAATTGTTATGTTTACTCTTATTGTATATTGTGTACATATCTTTCACTTTCTTTTGTACAGCGCGGCGAGACTTTATTGTAACTTGCGCTACATAAGAACTGTTTATTATTATTATTATGATCCACATCGATATGGGTTCACTGGGTTTCCATATGGCCTGCTTCCTACAAGATTTCTAATCGCAGGCGGGTAGCCAAAGGGAGGGGGGCGAAGGGGGAGACCGCCTCCCCTCTTGAGCATATATTTTGTATTTTTTTTTTATGATATCGAAGTTTTATAGTTGCCGTTATAAGAGGTTTTAATATTGGTATACCAATAAATTAACCGTGTTTGAATTTTCGAAAATTCCCTGACCAACATTCTTCATCATACTTCCCTCTACTCGTGCAATTTGACCGGTCTGTTAGGGGTTGAAGGGGTTTTTTCTATATTGGTTGTCCATAGATGAAATTTTGTGCAAAATTATGGGTATGTTTTGAAGTGAATTTATTATTCAAATTCTGAACATATAATAGGCTTCAACCTTGAAAAGTGGGGCTGACGTGTATTATGGGCCGTCACGTAGAATTACCTACAAAAGCAATGATCCACATGAGATGCGATGAGGTCGAACATGATGTGTTACTGGTGACAATCCAGTGGCGGATCCAGGATTTCGCCGAAGGGGGGCCCAGATGGGAAATGCCTAACCGTCGTCCTGGGGGAGGGGTCTAAGGGGAGTGGGTGCCCCCCTCCCTTTTTGAAAATTTCACAAAATATGGAGGTCCTCGGTGCAATCTGGTGCTACTTTTTTGCAATTTCGAGCTAGTTGTGAGTCGTTTCCCTCTCTGCTAGCTTCGTTCTTACTGGATCCGGGGGGCGTCGTGCGAAAATAAATTTTTTGGGGGGGGGCCGTGAGCAGGTGATGACTATCTAAGCGGAGCGCCACCACGGGTTGGCGCGCAGCGTACAAGAAAAATTTTCGTCTGGCAGACCCCTCAGATTGCAGGAAACGGCACTTCCCGTGC
>KN884932.1:1064-31006 GCA_000934455.1 Apostichopus parvimensis | reverse complement strand
GGCCACGAATCAAAGGTGCTAGTTTCGGTCGCAGCGACGATTGTGTTGCTTGTCTCGAGGACTCTGTGCCGACTACTAAAATCAGTGAGCCAGCAGCAATTAATGTCTGGTCCACCTCTGCTATCAGTAACAATCCAGATGAATACAGAGGGTACAACCATGAACCTTGCATCCTCGGTTAAAATTCAAAATCATGTCACTAACACAATGCCATTGTCAGCTTCAGTTTTTCGTAACATATATATCAGAATTCTTGAAGTGGATGGCAAAGCAAATTGAGCTTAGCCAAACCTTTGGTCGTGGAGTATGTGTGTGTGGGTGGGGGGGGGGGGGGCTTGAGAGGAATGGTGCGTGGTCTTACTGAAATAATGTACTCAAATAGCAGTTGGGGAGTAGTTCACAACCTTAAATCAATTGCAATCTATTCATGTTACCATCAACTCTGATCACTTTTTCATATACACTCTTTCCTTCCAGTTTCATCATTAATTTTAAAACAATTAATGGATTTTAAAAAGGCTTGATACATTCTCATTTCTTTTGAAACTAATTAAAACAGGTTAAGATCACAAGGCATTTTAAGCCATATGTTTTTTTTTTACCTATAACATTATAAACACACATATTCAAATATCTTTGTAAGCCATTTAATTGGACAAGTACCAGATGCAAAAGAAACCAAGAAAAAGATTTAACACAGACTTACCTGCAATTGTAGCCTTGTCTCCAGGGGCCAGCACTGAGCCTGCATCTGGCACTGTTTCTGTAGGAGGGGGGTCAGTAGAGGAGTACACCGGGGGTTCTTTAGACAATAATGGCGGGGGTATGTTGTGAACACGGCACTGTGACTGTGTTATGATACCTTGACCTCTCATTTCACTTGGTTTATTTGCATCAAAATAGAGCTTGATGGGAGATATATTAACAAAGCTGCTGTTGAAATGTACCCTGGATATACTGCCCTGGAAATTCTGGCCTCCATTGACTGAAAGAAAAGAAAAGATAAACAACCATAAAATGGTTGATTTACCAACAGTTTTGTCCTCCATATCATTAGTACAACATACTTGCCTTTATAAGGATCTATGCAAAACTTATCTATACAAGAAATACTTGAAAATGGTTAGGCAGAAATACTTGGCTTTCGAGCACAAAAGTTGAGAGAAGATGTTGTTCAAGTAGGAAAGACAAACTTGTCTAAACACGAAACTACTGGACTAAGTGTCAAGTACTTGTCCAAGAAGGGAACCACTTGGGTTTGTAAATTTAAATTTACAGACCAGACCATATCAAAGGAGAAGAAATATTTGACATGTCGGATCTTTACAGGGAGGGGCCCTAATGAAAAGTCACATGTCCCGCTAAAGTAGTTGTTAATATATCAGCTATTCTGACGTCAGACTTCTTATTATTATGTATACACTATGATGAATTTTGAAAAATGGGGCAATAAAAAACAAACAATTTATTACAACAAAAGAATTAAAACAATGACATCTCTTTGTATTCTATTTGGATAGAAAAAGGCATATTGAATATTCCACTTACTGGCTGCCCCAACAATCAGTCTACCAGGAGTAAACGATACGGCTGAATCTATAGTAGCTCTCTGTATAGGATATTCATCAACCTACAAAAAATAATAATAATCATATAATAATAATAATAACAATCATAATAATAAAAGTAACCATAAAAATAAAAATAATAATAATAATAACAACAACAATAATAAAAATAAAAATAATAATAATAACAACAACAATAATAATGTATTGAAAGAAGTTGATACTGCATTTCCAGCTTACAAAGCAATTATTGAAATAGAAAAGATCAAGTTTACAAAACAAAAATGATCTGGATAAATAAACTTGCTTGGGTACTGAATATGTGACTAAAACTCACTCCAAGGAATAGTTATATGATGTCATGTTATTTCGTTTTATTTCTTATTTCTATCATTGCAAAATGACAAAAAAAACCCATTTCATAAGGATATATATATTTGATGGTTTGCGTCATTCACTAGTCTAGTCATTCATTTCCACTTACATTTAATGGTTGCTCTTTCAATTATGATTTGTTTTATTAATTCCTAGAAGATATAAATCCAAACCACACACAAGTTTTTTCCTCAAAGTTAATAATAATTTTCATAATCAATATCACTCTGCTACAATGCGTCTGTAATTGAAATTTCATTTTAGTTTGTACTTCCTGTAATGAACTATATTCATTCAACTTCAAGGCCATCAAAGAAAGAAGTTCTTACCTTAAGGGTGACCTCTGTTGTTGATCGTACCACATATACAAAGTGGTGCCTGTCATCACCAAAGTTGTGTTGACTAACCCTCAATGATTTCTCCAAGCCCTCTGTAAGTTTATACTTGTATGAAAGGGCACCTGATTAAGTAAGAGGGACAGGTTTGTCTGTTAGTTAAGAGACCAACAATGTGGTAACAAACACACACTTTCATTCAGTTAATGATACAGTAAATTTTGATACAGAGGCAGGCTGGGAGTATGAACATCTGAGGTCAAAGGCTCAATATTAATCCAGCCTGTAAAGATACATTTTCTGATGTTGTAGAATATGCAACAGCTAAGGTACCTAGAAGACTTATGTTACATTAGTCAAGCTAAAGTGCACCTGTGAAGAAAAATTAAGGCACAAACTTCATAGATTTACAAATGAAACGATAAAATATTACATTAAAAACTTTTGGAAAAGAATATCTTTTTTTTTGGTACTGAATTCATCTGTTAACAATAGTTATAACGCACAGACAAAACGTTTTGTAGCCAAATTGACCTCTCTGTTAGATTGAGGGGTGACTATCCAATTAAATATGAGTATTAAATAGCTTGGTCAGAATTCTGCAAAGTTTCAACCCAATGCAAAATAATGCATCTTCAATCTAATGGTTATAGCTGGTGGTAGGGGGTGGGGGTGGACCGAACGGGTGACCACAAGGGGTGGAACAGGAGGGGAGTTACCTGATTCAATGGATATCTGCTGATACCGTGCACCATCGTTCTCAATTCTCATCAAGACACCTGAACTCCCTGAGGTGGTGAATCCCACGGTGATGTTGTCCACATCTGAGGCCTGCCTCAGGGATACAGGGAGGGTGTAATCTATTGAGGATGAGCTACCCATCTCAGCACCAACCTCTGAGGGAAACAACCAAAAAAAGATGAAGGGATTAGATTTGTTTTAATACACTAAGATGAAGGGATTAGATTTGTATTAACACACAATGATATATGGTAAGATTACAGATTAAGTGTTGGTTGAAAGCCGGACTGGGCCCAAGTACCCAGTTTGAAATCTTCAGTTGTCATTGAGTATACTACAAAAATGAGGATAACTTCTTTATCACACACATTCCTCAATCCTATTATTGGCCCAGAGTTGTAGCACAGTCTTCCCCACCCCCACCCCATGCCCTCTCCCTCTCATAAGAAAGCAAAAATTGTCTTTTGTTTTGTCAAGACACATGATAAGATATGTCCAATTACATAGTGTAACTGTGTTCGCTTGATACTCTGACTATAAGATATGCATAAACCCAGTTGAAATCTTCAGCAAATCTTCTTCTTCCTTTCTGTCAACACACATATACATGCACATTGGTATATTTCAAATATCAATTCAAATATTAGCACTTCCTATTCACCCTGTGACAGAACCAATATTGAGACTGTAATGTTTGTTTCTAAATCTGTCACGTCTCAATATTGTCCTCATACTTCATCTATAACTATCTTTTTAAAAGTCCTACCTTTAGAGCAACGTTCTCCTTCCGCGTGGGTGTTAGAACAGTTGCAAGAGAAGCGGCTGTACCCCTCTATGCATCTTCCACCAAACAGACAAGGATCGACTGAGCAATGTCCACTACAGCCTTCGACAACCTCCTGAGCCAACCGGGATGCGTGCCCCAGGTTAAAGGTCTCTCCATTTATCTGTAACTTGCGAATACATCCTACAAATCCATCGGTTTGATGAGGGGTGGTACCTAGAGAGAATAAAAAGATGGGGGAGGGGGAGAGAGTTAGAAACAAAGCTGTGTTCTCTGGAAAGAAATCCCTGAACAAAGCTTAAAATCATAGCCATCATCTATGAAAGCCAGCATTTAGTTTGTGATGTATTCATGATGCTGATTGAATTATTGCCAAAACAAACAAAATACAAAACAAAAAAATGCAAAAATATAAATTAAGGCATTATCAGACCATCTAATATCAATTACTCTCCTGTAAAATCGATCAGATTAAATCCAAATGCATGAATTACCAAAACCAGGGACGGTGGAAACTGCTTTTCCAAACTACACACAGTAAGGCACAGTTTGGGAAATGTTATTTTCAAAAAATGCTTACAAAATAGGTAAACAAAACTAGTAACATTCACGAGTGATGTGAAAACTTTGGGTTCTCTGACAGAATCAAATGTATTTACTCATCAACAAACCCTGTCTCTCTTTCTATTCATGGTATAAAAACCCAATTTCCATGTCATACATGAAAGCTAAGCTAAAACCTGTCAACTCTTTCACAAAGTCTAATGTAATCTTGAAATCCCTCTGACCGTTAATTTTTATGTTTTTGATTGTTGCTTTTAAAATCAATGCAAATGGGAGTAAAGGGGGGGGGCGGAAGATGTGGGGAGGGGGGGATGCAAGTCAAACATCCCAGGAATTATGTGCCATTTACCCAGGGATCACACCATAGTTTTATTCCATTCTTTTTTTTTTTAATAGGAAACAAGATTACCATCGACGACAGCACCAGATTTGTAAACTCACCCACATATATGTCTGATTCTAATTTGAATTCCCTGTGTCCATTAATTAATGCTTGGGAGAGTTTGGTATCTGAATCCACTTGCAGCGTGACCTCCTTCTTGTCCAGATTCAGCCGAATAGTCCGCCATTCGTCGTCGTTAAGCAGTTCGTTTGACCGATGGGATATCACAACCTCTTCTCCGAAATCAAACCTCAACACAACCTCGGTCGGACTGTGAAGTTCAACCTGTATCGACGAAAAAATGTTGCGAATCAGAAAACTCTTGTGAATTAGTAAAACGGTAAAAGACAGACAAGTTTGCCAAAAGGTCTCGTCTCATTCAGTCATGTCTCGTCTCATTATACAGCGGGGATGCAGACAATCAAAGTAAAACCTGACATCAACCATATTGAGAAAATAGTATAGTTTAGTTTAGTAGAAAAAAAGGATCAGGAGGGACACTCAAGTCCCCATCAAGGACCCTATAGGAGAAAAGAAAAAACTGAAGACACAAACACTCAGACCCGATTACAATGCTTAAAGTGCTTCTCCAAAGCATTCTTAAACCCATTCACACTACTTGCAAGTACAACTTTCTCAGGCAAACCGTTCCACTCATTCACAACCCTATTAGAAAAACTTTATGCCGAATATTAATCCTACTTTGTGACTTTTGGAGTTTAAGACAATGACCTCTGGTACAACTACTATTAGCAAACATGAAAAAGTCAGTGAAGGATAAATTGTCAAACCATACACAATCCTGAATCAAGTCACCACGTAACCTCCTGAGCTCCAGTGTGGTGAGATTCAACAGTTGTAACCGCCTATAATAAAGAACACTCTTTAAGGAACCTTTCTAATTTTTCCTTGGGCAACAAGTTTTACATCCTATAATATTTACACAAAATTGGGATGATGTCTCAATTTGAATAAGAGATCTTATGCCTTTAAAAAAAAAAAAACCATTCTGTTGCTCCACAATTATGTTTAATAACCACGATCATGTTGTTGCTCCTAAGTGAGGTAATAAATAGCTCATCAAATACAAAACAAAATTATGTCCCACATTCTGTAATGTTTATATAATTTTTTTTATCAAATTGGAAAACCTTTGAAGTTTATGCCAAGTGACACAATACCTGGTATGATTTTAGTGTACTTTGGTATGTACAGCAGATATTTCAGGTAACTGATCTCTCCTTTTAAAGTCATGTATGGTACAGATTGTGAAAAAAATGATCAGACTGTGTAGCATTGAGGCATATATAATATAGAATATATAAGTTTTAGTAATGTTTCACAGTGAATTATTTCCATGTTACATTTACCAGAAAATACAATTTCCGGACCATTTTTATCTCAAATATTTCATTGTTAAATATACTGAGTAACTAGCAAAGAATGTTTTGCCCCCCCCCCCCCAAAACAAAGTACAAGGACTCTGGTTTTCTTTTCCCCTCGATACTGACCTGAAAGAATGTCCTTTCATGTCCCTCTGCAGAGAGTAAAACCGACTGTGAAACCGTGGTCTTGAACTGAAAGCTAACGTCTAGAGCACCTTCTCTTGTCATTTGCACTGGCAGACTAAGGTGAGCTTCTTCTGTTCGGAATGTTACTGCATCTTCAAGATTAGCTGATGAGAGGATAATATTCATTTGTTAAAAGTAGTGAACCAGCAAACAATTTTGTATTCTGGTGACTAGAAAACAACCCAACCAAATCTCTCCTGTCCCCCCCCCCTCTTTCCATTGTCTCCCCATAGGGTAGAGTGGCCACTGACAGGAAAAGAAAATGGACATAGGCTGAGCCTTCTATATGAACCATGTCTCAAATTTTGTGGTAAACTCTGCAGGTTACATATTCTACGATGTTAATCCTTACAGATGTAAACCATAAATAAGTGACATTTTTTAAATTACAGTGAATATATGAACCTGAATAAAATCATAATATGCTGCTTGGATGTGATGTTGAAATTATGTCATGTCATATTCTACTAACAATAAAATATAATATAATATCATGTGTTGTAACATTATGAAAGGAAATTGTCCTTGCCTGCACAGAATAAAACTGCATATGTATCAATAATGGAGGACAGTGCACTGAGTGCCGGCCAGACTGTCTGGTTAATAAAACCCAACACAAGTGTCATATGATCCCCATTATTGTCCCCCAGCCTTATCAAATGCTATGTAATCCCTGTTGTTATCTCCTACCTTTGTTAAGTGTTACAGGATCCTGTCTTTTGCCTTAGCATAAGCCAGTGTCATATGATCCCCATTATTGTCCCTTAGTCTTGTCAGGTGTTATTATCGCTGTTGTTTCTCCTACCTTTATTAAGTGTTACAGGATCCTGTCTTTGTCTCCTAGCATAAGCCAGTGTCATATGATCCCCATTATTGTCCATTAGTCTTGTCAAGTGTTATTATTGCTGTTGTTATCTCCTACCTATGTTAAATGTTACAGGATCCTGTCTTTTCCCTTAGCATAAGCCAGTGTCATATGATCCCATTATTGTCCATTAGTCTTGTCAAGTGTTATTATTGCTGTTGTTTTCTCTCCAACTTTTGTCACCTAGCCTTGTTACATAATATTCATGCTACATGGTCTCTCTTATGTTGCCCCTATTGCATTTTCCCCAATAAAGAGAGCTTGGGAAGGTAACAGTTACCCTTTAAGGTGAGGGATGAGCATAATAATCATGCCATTTTCTGAAGAACAACAGGATTTGCGTATGTTTCGACTCACCATCACCACGACATCTGAGCTTTCCCAATCTAAAGGAAGCTGAATTCCCTTGGTCTACATCGCCAAATTGAAGCCGTGTAACAGGTAAGAGATCTTTATCTGAAATTGTCCCTTCATCCATTAGGCCATTGGAGACATCTGCATCACAGTTGCAAAATTTGTTTGGATCCGAGCAGGTTCTTGTCATTCCACACGCACACTGAAAAGACATGTAGCATTAAATATAGCAACCTAGATGATGAAAAAATATTCGGAAGGGGGGAGGGGGGGTGAGATGTAAAATTAAGTAGCAAATGGCTCAAACTTTGAATATACTTGCAAGTGAATATAGTTACCTTTCTTGAGTTAACATGTGCATCACCCCAAGAGTAAATGTGGCTGCCATGCCTGTCCACCCACCAGCCGTAGGGATCACCAGCTGAAAGAAAACATAATTTGTAAAAATAAGAGTCATTACCGGTTGGTTTGTCAAGAATACCGTGCCATCAATGGGGAAATACTTTCATTATTGCTGTTATCTTTGACCACATGGTAGCCTAACACCAAACTAAGTCACTGGGGAAATCTAGCCTAACCATCTGTTTATTCGCTGAAATTGTGACGCAGTTATAAGATATCCATGAAATACTTTCATTATTGCTGTTATCTTCGACCACATAGTAGCCTAACACCACACTCAGTCAATGGGAAAATCTTGCCTAACGATCGTTTTGCTAAAAAAAAAAATCAAAAAAAAATCACACTTTGTGTAGGATTCGAGTGATAAATTAGAACCCAGGTAGTATCGCGTCGGGTGGGTACCCGGATATCCCGTGCAACGCTAGACATAACATACGTGTATGGGGCATGACGCTGATGACCAAAGTCATTTAAGGGAAGGAGAGGGCAGCGAAGGGGAAGGGGGGGACAAGCAGAGGATAATGGAAAATGACAAAAGACACTATATCTTACCGGGAGAATTCAGCAACTTTGCTGAGTTACAAGTGTAGTGTACTGTCTGTTCACAGTAATGAGCATTATCGATGATGTTCATCATATGTTCCATGGGGACGTGTCTGTACGTGATGGCTCTATCATATGATCCAGGTTCTACACTTCCAGAGGGTACGTCCTCATCCTGCTCAGCATCGTGATTCATTACGGTCCAAATGTTATCTCCTGAAACGAGAAAACAGTCGTATATGCATTGATTGTGGCTCTCGAATGAGATTATCAAACAAAATGACGACGATTCAAATCACTTCTGACAAATTTTGTCACTGAAAGTTTTGTATTCGACTAAGTTTTGTATTCAACAAAGTTTCAACGAATGTAGACCAACACAAACTCCGATTCTAAATAATAATAATAAAAGAAAGAAAAATCATTTTGAAATGAAATTTTGAATAGTTTAAAGGTAATAACTGTATTTGAGTGAAATTATTGTATAGAAAACAAAGAAAGTGTGAACAAGTTGCTTTCTTACTGCAAAAAGCAGGTGTAGGTAAATAAATAAGTTATATTTTACAAAAGTTAGAAAAAATGCTAAATACTACAACTGATGGAAAGGGTTTAATAAAAAGGTAAAAAAGGGTTAACGAAAGGAGTAAAAAAACAATTTGTGATTACAAAGATTCTCCCTCCTCAAACGTTCAGTAGACACCAAGTTCCTGGCATTCCAACGACCTGACATTTCGATCCTAACAGGATCTCCTTCTCAGGCAAAACTGATACATTTGAGTTCGCTTCTGAAGAAGACTCTACTAGTATTGAGACATTCAGGCTCTCTAAAGTTTTATCAATGATGAGTATTGTTTAGAATGACAATTGGCTCAATGCCGTTCTCAAGGTTAAGAACGAAGTTTCTTTACTCTGAAGAAGACCTTACTAGGATTGAGACATTCAGGCTCTCTAAAGTTTTATCAATGATGAGTATTGTTTAGAAGGACAATTGGCTCAATGCCGTTCTCAAGGTTAAGAACGAAGTTTCTTTACTCTGAAGAAGACCTTACTAGTATTGAGACATTCAGGCTCTCTAAAGTTTTATCAATGATGAGTATTGTTTAGAAAGACAATTGGCTCAATGCCGCTCTCAAGGTTAAGAATGAGGTTTCTTTACCGTCGTCTATCTCGCAGTCTACTTGGACTGCCCCCATCGGACCACTCCCATCGGGATCAATAAAGAAGGTACCAGAGCTACCAATCTCCTCACAGGACTGTTCAACACTAGCTGTAAAGAAAATCCCACAGAAACATGTCACTCTGCCTTCCACTTTAGAAGAAATCTCACCAATGATGGAGGTTAAGAAGGTTGTGAGGTGATTTATGTCAGGTTTTACAAGATTTACCATGACTTTGATAAGTGAGCATTCAGTGATTCTTTTATTGACAATCACCTTATCCTATGGAAGAGGGCCATTCTCTTAAAGGGTGTGAAGAATCGCGCAAAAAGAAACGTCTAATGCCGGTAATCTGACCTAGTTTCTAATGAGGTGTAACAGAAGTATTAGACACCACCATCGATCCCAGAATATACACACACAGCTTGCTACCGTCGGTAATTAGACACTAGTCAGTACATACAGCTGCGGTCAATACCCACAGCACAGTGTATAAACGATACAGCGATGGACATCTCGGGTCCAGCTAAAGATAACAAGGTATCACGTTTCATTACTGTCTGCATTTTGTAGCGACACAAACAAAACGTCACTTGCAAGCAACAGAAAGTTAACTTTTTCAGACGGCCGCACGCGGTTTGGGCAAGTCTTCAATGCCTTTAAGTTGTAAGGAAGATCATATAAGATTAAATGTTAGAGAGGATTGTGAATGGATGGTATATGCTTTGTCTGGGTAGGGTTGTAAATTCTAATATGCGGATGGGTTCGGGCACGCAAGCTTTAGACAGTCATTTAACTATAAATTACCCAGTAAATGGATATCATTTTTACAATTACCAGGACTGTCGGATAAAGCATTTACCCAAACCATATTGGCAAAGAAATGCCCCAAAGTTGTAACATTGCAGTTGCCCAACATAACAGGTGGTTGATTTGTTATGCAATCTCTGCTGAAGGAGTAAATTAACCCAACCATTTATAGTCTTTATTTTGTTGTTATCTCTTTAATGTTCTTGATTATACAGATTGGACAAGAAGTTGATAAACTTTCTAAATCATTTGTTTCCCTTCTCAGTATAGAGCCGATTTTTGCATCCCACTCAAGACTCAACATACAATTAGTGTTTAGGCTAGTGTTGGTTCAATCCATACAAACAGGTAACTGGTAGGTTTCAGTTTGTAAAAGTCTTCTAAAAGCAGCAGCTCTTCTAGCAAAATATGTCATGTACTTGCAACTGATACTCACATATATACGACATATTAAACCTACTTTGTATCCTGACATCAAATTTGTAAAATGAAGTTTTACATCTGTTTTGATAAGCTGATCGAAGACATTAATCTGCTATCCTTTGGATATAAATATTATCTCAGATCGAAGATGAATACCTGTAAACATTGCTGGTGAATGTCTTCTCTGTGTCTCCGAGAATGCCACATACCACTGTGGTTACTAAGGACCGACCCGTTAGGTTACAGAACATTTCATGATATTAATCATTCTCCCCTGTTTTTCCTGAGACAGGTTAGCCTCTGGTACCTCTCAATGTAAGAGGAGGTGAACTTAAATCATTTGGAAGAGGGCAAAGTCATAAAAAGGAGCAAAACATGGGAGATAAGTACCCAGAGATTTATGACACAAAGGAGAAAATGTGACAGAAACTCCTACGAAAAAAATTCTTCGTTTGGGTGACTATACCACTTCAGATGTACATTGAATAGAGGTTGTGAGTTCACATTAATATTTTTTCTGTTACTCAGACTAAGAAAGACTAGAGAGTGATAAAGAGCATCCAGGCCATAAACCCATTTTATATATTTTGATAGCTTTTTTACTTTTATTACTTAGTACATTCTCAGACAGTTGAACGACATCCTACCTGCAGATTACAGACATTGATCGGAACTTCAGAATCTGTTTGTTCACTTGTGCCAGTTTTTTACCAGCGAACTCTTACTGAGAACTGTGTCATATATATATATATATATATATATATATATATATATATATATATATATATATATATACAGAAATTACAGTCAAGCTAAGCAAACTAGTATCACACAATCTCATGCAAAATTGCTCTTTTCACAAGTATTAAAGTACTAACACAATTCCATTCTGCGGGTAAAGGAGCCTGGGAGGCGGGGGGGGGGGGGGGGACACAAAATAAAACAACAACTTACAGGTGTGGCAAGTAGCGCCTGTGTAATGTCCAGTACAGGTGCACCTGAAGGAATCCCATTCTGGGGTACACTCTCCACCATGTTCACATGGGTTTGGTGAGCACCTGAAAGTAAATATTACAAATTTAAATTCAGCTCTAACATGTATTTAAATAATTGGCTAAAATGAAACACAGCCCTACATAATGAAGGCTAACAAGTCTGTGAAAATTGATGATTTCATCTACTTGTTAGTCATCTCATAGCCCAGACAATTATTCTTATTCAACGTACTTACTTAGTTCATTTCTTTAAACGAAGCCTTGCTAATCAAGCTCTTACAATGTTAAAGCAGTTTAGCATCAAATATTATTGAAAAAACTGATCAAAAATATCCGCTCCTCCCAAAGAGACTGCTTTGAAGAGTGACGTACCAATCTTGGAGTCCACACGAATCGATCTCTACGTTCACGGGGTCCACTCCAGGAATAGACTCTGATAAAGCCTCATGTAGATTCAGCTTTGTTTCATCGATGTAGATGTCCTTCATGCAGCCACGGAAACCAGGAAGGTCAAAGGTGTCTGACAGTGTTAAACCTTGATAAAGAAAAGAAAGAGGGAATACTTAAACCGGAATGTATTTGCAGAGAAATTGAATGTTTTCGTGAAAAATGCTCCCGCACACAATTATCAGCTTTATTCCTGCAATTGGAGAAAATTCTTTAAAGATGAATGTCCTGTTGCAGTCACTGAATACTCAATTTCATGGTTATCACAAGGCTGTTAACAATTTTAACCTATTGAAATAAGTCCCTATTACTTTATTGAAGCTAACATTCTTCGATTCAAAATTACTTTTTAAACGAAGAGCTCAGATGCTAGACAACTGCAAAAGAGTTATACATACTGTGGCAACTTATAGGATTCTAGTATCTGATAAGCATCCCCAAAACTGTGTCCAAATTAACCCACATATTATTGCTTTACCGAATTGATAGAATATAGAAAGAAGGATTAAACTTACTAGCAGTCCCTCCAAAGTGGTAAAACTGAGATGAACTAAAGGACAGGACTCTGTCCACGTTAGTCTGAACCCCGTCCAGAGATACCCTGATGAGGGTAGATGAGATGTCAACGAGCATGTGATGCCACAGGCCATCATTGAGATTATAGCCTTAGGGGGAAAAATCATTCATAAAGTTATAAGTTTAAAGGAACATGAACTAATGTAGAGTTAAAGCGTCCTTGGTTTGAACACCAATTTCAAAACTTGTGTCAGGCGGGGGGAGAGGGGGAGGGGGAACAAACCTGATTGAGCATGGCTCCTGCAGGTTAGCAGTGGAATGTTTCTTGTTGGAAAAAACAGACTAGTATTTAAAACAAATGCAGTAACGGTAAAGAAGACAATCAAATTTTCAAAATGGAAGCGTTTATGGATTAATAAAGACAACAGTTTAGTATTAAAATTTTGTGTAGCAGGCTCTAAACTTTGTCCCAAATAAAATAGCAAGGTTAATGTGATGTGCAACAACTGCTATTCATCTTTACACTTGTACAGCAGGTTGGCTTATCTGCATATCACACTGTAGCCTTTATTTGGTTCTTAACGCAATCCCAACAAATTTATGCTATATACCTGAGATCAGTTTAGAAAGACAGAATGATTTCGCTGCCCTATCTCACAGAGAGTACGACTAACCTGCGGGCACAGTGATGGGAGAGTCTTGACGATTGTGTATGATGACAACAAGAGATGTATCTCTCAGTCCAACTAAGATCATTCCTAAGTTCCCAGCAACGTCCAACCTATTGTAGACCATGTACGTGCTCCTCTCAAATGTACGGAACTGAAACTGAACCCTGGAGAGGCGAAGAAGTGGAGCGACGGAAAAATGGTAAGGTAGTGAGAGAGGACAATCAGGATGACAAAAGGAAAGGAGTAGTTCGAGGAAGGAGGGGAGGAGGAGGGAGGGAGAGGGAAGGGAGGGAGGGAGGAGGGGAGGGAGTAGGAAGGGGGGAGAGGTGAAGAAAGAGGAAGACATACTTCAATACACAGTTGTTCAATTCTCATCTGCATAATGACTTTGGATACAGCCATAATTTTTGATATATATATATATACAAGTTCCAACAATATTGAACAAGAACATACTCCATTCTAAGTTGACAAAAAACAAAAACAAAAAAAGGGTTCTAATTTCTACCAGAAAATTAACAAGATTACATTCCCCCAAGTGACTAAGATATATATATCTTGTTCAAAGCCATGAGAATGAGATTTTTTTTTTTTTCACAGCATTCTTGAATACCTCACATACCAGTAGCAAACATCCAACATGAGAGTAGATACAGCCAAACATTTTTTTATCCTTCAAGATCTTAATCAGTACGACAGCAGAGAGCTTTGTTTGACTTACTTGAATTTATTCGATTGACTGTCTGAGCTAGGCCAGACAAGGTGGGATTCACTTTCGGGAAATGTAACGGACACCGTCGTCGAGGTCCCTTGACATTTGTTCGATATTTCGCCCGCGGTCGATATCTGAGTTTTAACGCCTCGATATACTTCCGCGATAAAGTCCAAAGCAAACTCCAGACTACCCTCATCCAGTCTGTTACTCATGAGTAGCCTCTGGATGCAACCCACGAACGGCTGCGACGTCATCAACTCCTTACGACCGACGAATTCAGTGCCTCCGATGTACAGCTGTGAAAGGGAAACAAAAATTCATGGGAGGAAGACTTCTCAATACATGAGGCCATAAAAAGAGATCTACACAGTGAAAAATAATTAACTACCATGTTAATCTATGAAAGTGCAACACTTCCAGAAGAGATGCAATGTGTACGTACGCACTACAGTCAAACAAAATCAAACATTTCCAGAGACTAATCAATTTCATCCATGAACATGGAAAACAAGGTTACCTTTTCTAATCCCCATCAGCTCTCAATTTTGTGATATATAGCCATTACTTTCATTTTGCAAAGAATACAATATATTTAAAAAAGAGACAAAAAAGAAATAGTATTCTTTGTAAAAAGCATCCCATCCATTTCCCCCTCCCCAAAACATAAACTGGACCAAATATAGGAGAACAAGTTCCGACAGAAATGCAGTTCTCTTGATTGTTTTTTTTTTGTAACGTACCCTCTGAGTTAGATCTAACTTCATGTACTGTCCATTAGTGTAATTGGTTACCGTGGCACCATCCACAGTTAGTTTCAAGTGTTGAATGTTCCTCTTGTAGGCTACGAGATGCCACTGGTTGTCGTCTAGGAGACTACCGCCCTCAATCCAAGAGTCTCCATCTGAAACATGGCTGTTACCTGAAGAATAAATTGATACAAATAAATATAAAACTTTAAATAACACTTTCAGCTAGGACTTGCAATTGAGCCTGAAAAGACATGGTCATGTACATCATTTTGTAAACAACAGACCAAGCGATCTTAAAATAAGCAGCAAATATGTCAAGCATCAATGGTAGTTTTCTTTTCACCTTTGTTAAGTAGGGGAGGGCCTGGGGATAGGGGGAGGGAGAGGGGGGTTGGCTGAAACATTATAAGCCAAATTGCTGTGTTAATCAAGGATCGACAATTTGAGGGGACCATTAAGTGCCTCTCGGACTTTAAGAGGGTTTGCTGACTCAATCTCTTTTCATTTTAAACTTTCTTTCTCTGGGTTCCTCAAGTAAGGAGATTTTCTGTTTATTATAAATAAAAACACTTGGTGAAAACACCTGCAAATCAAACAACAGCCACCCTCCTCCATATAGGCAAGCATGTACGCTTTTCTGGCAGCAGAAACATACCCAAGCACGCAGATATCAAAAACGCTCATTATTTTGTATCTCTAGAGCTGTTGTAACCTATAACCTTAAAGAACAAAGAGACAGGCAAACCTAAGTTTGTTTGAAAGGGGCAACCTTGTGACAATTACATTTCACCTCATAAAACATTTTCACAAATGTGGTTCTGACTTTTCATAGATACAAACATGACATTTTCCCTCACCAGCAAGTTACAAGGCTAAATGAAATGTCATTTGCAACCTCTTTGAGTGATGGTTAAGGAAAAGATGTTCCTGTATTCGTACAGAAAAACTTAACACTGCTATACAGTACCTTTATGGGATTGATCTAGTTAAGAAATGTGTTCTAGTTGCTTAAAAATTTGACGCCAACCACCTTTATGGTAATCACGGGTACTCTGTAGTTCATTTGAAGCTAAAAAGAACATGCTTGGTTCAGTCATTGGAATTAAAATTGATCAGCATTGATTACTTTAGGTCAGCATCCGAAGAACCGACATCATCAATTTTAATAGGCTTAAAGAGACATTAAAGAGATCTAGTATATTTTATAGCTGGATATCTTGAAGAGGGGGATAACTAACATTTACTAGCACGCGATGTTTCCTTTCTCTTTGGACTGTAACATAACAAGACTAAAAATGTTGCCTAAAGTCACATTTTAAGGCAAAGAGATTGAAGATCCATATGACAGAGTCTGCAACTATATCTTTCAAATGTATCAAATTGTTTGGGCATCTTTATCAAATATGCATGTCAGCTGATTAGCCTGATGATTCCTTAGATACAACAGAGTACAGATACCATGTACACCTGATTGTACTTCTGTAGTATACCACTTTGCGTTCTTCATTCATAGGGATAAAAATTTCACAACTACTTTAAAAAAAAATTATAAGAAAAAGAAAACGTTTTTCTTATGACACCACCCGATCGCACCTTTCATGAAAGTCATTTTTATCACTGTTGTTTCCTTTTCTCTTTCTTTGGCTCTCTTTTCCTAGTAAAATTTTTGGTCTCAAAGAATATTTCAATGTAAAATGTCATCACCGTCTACTGTGAAAACAACCAAGCAAAGTGTGAGACGCTTCATATCTTTGCGTTTCAAATGTGCAAACATTACCGTTTAGCAAACATTACCATTAAGCACCACCTTTCATGCAGCGGCATGAAAGGTGGTGCTTAAGACATCTCTGCAGATGTGTTTGTTAATTTGTAGAAGCTGTCAACTGCAGCTGAGACTCACAAGGGCATCTTTAAGAGAACGCTTGATAATCGTCATGGTAATGTGTGTGCATTTTTTTTTAGATCTGGTGTCAAATATCTCGGTGAAAATATGACAACTTAGAATGAATTACAAAAGCAGTAAACGATGTCACAGATATTATTTAATCGACGGGAATGTTTATCTTTGAAAATGGTAAATATTCGCTTAATTACAGAGTTGTGGTTTTAATAAATGTGATTAGTTTAAGCACAATGTTGGACATAAAAAAACAGTTGTGTTACAGCAAATTGGGAATGTTAGCTTCAAAATATATTTGGAGAAGAAAAGTTAAAGGCCGGTCTAGATCTGTGAGACAGCGTCGTACATCAGTTGGAGGTTCACACCGTATAACTCTGATCCCCCCCCCCCCACCAACCCTCCTTTACAACTCAGTGTAGCAGACCCTGTGCCTTGGAAACTTTTTCTGTAAGGTTAGGCAAGAAATACAAAGAACTGTCACACACAGGATGAATTTTGTGGAACTAGTAAGAAAGCTCAGTATGTTCTTTGATGTCAAGTGATTAGGGATTATTAAGTTGTCATCGACTATTCCCAAACAACACATGACTACAAAAAAATAAAATACAAGATAAAAGTTCTTTCAGACATTTGCAAAGACTTACCAAGATTCAAAGTGACTACCAACTTGCTATTCAAGAGCTGAAACAGCAAATAGTCTCCAGATGTTCCAAAGGCGTGGAACAAAATGCCATCAGGTTTATCGGTCCTAAACCGAAACGTGATATATTCCTGTTCGGTTTGGATAGAATGCTCGCCTTCCGAATTGTAGCGGATGTAAGAAGATCCGTTGAAGTTTGCTAGGCTGAGATCTGCAGAGAGCAGACGCGAGAAAAAAACCAAAAGTCATAAATGGCAGAGAGATAGGGTTGCATTTTTACGGGTTCAATGTTTACGTTAGATAACTTTAGATAACTGTCGAAGTATCCAGTCAATTAGTGAAATGGGAATATGAAACTCCTAGAATGACTAAATGGCCCATACATCAAAATGCTTCCTTACTCTGGTAACATTTTCAGATAATGTGAGTTAATAGTCATTAAATAATGTGTAAAATGGGTTAAACATAGTAACCAGTGACATCTCTGACCGGTTGAAGAATCCATGTGATGCACACAGCTTAGATATGTTTGATTTGAGATGAACATTGCACATGATGAATGTTCCACAAAGGGGGCTTAACCAGTGACGTCCCTGACCGGGTGAAAAATCCAAGTGATGCACTAAATGTTATATGTGAGTAATACGTATACATGATCAACACTTTAACATGCCTATACATATAACTTGTGACATTTCTTGGATTTATTCCTTACTGTGATAACATCCGTATACTTCGACTCTCATGCCAAGGTCGTTAAACTTGGTTGGGTTGAACCGGACCATCTTGACCTGGATTGGTTCGTTGAGGGTATGCTTCTTCACCTGGTTGGTACCGGTGTTACCTTTGAAGATCTGTCGGGAAGGAGAACAGCATAAACCAGACATTTGAAGTTGTTTGGCCGAGGTGTGGTATCATTTCCAACTTTCTACGTCGGCTTTACCTTAAAACTTAATTACAGGAATGAGAGCTTAAAATTCTACAATTTGTAGAGAAAAACATTTTTATTTTACTGACCAGTATGATCAGCAATAAATTACTTTTAATACAATGGAGAGAAAAAGTAAGCTAAGTGGTTGAGAGACCAACATGAATATTAATTCAAGGGTTGTGACATGCATATAGTTAAGTAACTGTAGACTTAAACTGACCTACCGTTTTCATGGAATTTTCTAGAAATTTCATCAATAAAATTAAGTTCAGGTATCATTGTTGTTGTTCATGGGCTATTGACCCTGTCACCCATGCAGGATTGGTTGGGACAGGGACACAGGGGGCACATGCTTCCCCTCTGCCATCCCCTTAAGTTATATGCAAGTCTCATGAGAGCCCCTTCACATAAATAAGTGCCTATTTTTAATGAACATTACAATTTTTTACATTTTGGTAGTTAAAATAGGAGTAATTATTATTAGTATAATTTTCTTGAAAAATTAATACGAAAGTGCCTTTATGTTAAAAAACATTCAAAATACTAGAATTTTTTTATTCAGAATGCACAGATTATCTATTTTGTCATGTTTTGAGATACAACTTTGTAGCTTGCCCCCTCACATCAAAAGTCATATATCCTGCTGTTTGCAAAACAGGTCAGGGAATGGGGGGTGGGTGCGTGGGGGGAGGGGTGCTCACCTTTGTTCTGCTATTCTCTCTATAAACTTCCCATTTCTCTCCATCCATAGAGTACCACAACTGATACTCCTGGGCATACCCTCCCGAGGTGGCTCCTTGGGTAGCTATACCCGTTAGGTTGGTAGTGAAGATTAAGTCGATGGTTAAGTTTTGCTTGGCATTCTGCTCACTCGGGTACCAGCCACCATCCCCTGAAAACAGAAGACAATTTCAAAGAATTAATTAAAGAAGACAATTTCAATGGATTAATTAAAGAAGACAATTTCAATGGATGAATTAGTCTGATCCAGGTGATCTGAATGGATAAAAGAGTGGGTGTGGCACTCTCAAACAACAACAGAAAGAAATCTGGGAGGTCAATAGATAGACCCAACAGAAATAGGCTACATATTTAATGGTTGTTCCGGTAGTCTGATATGAGCAAATTTCTGTTTGGACAAACAAAATCAACTTTGGAGGTCATCTGACATAGGACTAGTTGTTTACATCAAACTTCAGATTGCACTAGTTGTACACAAATATCCTCAAATAGGTAACATGCTTATTTGGTTCATTCCCAAAGCTGGTGTTCTAATTAAGAAACATACACAACTCACCCACAGTGTACATATTGGTCATTGTTATTCCCCATCCCCCTCCCACACACATCCCCAAACCCCCATCCCCACACACACCCCTCTTCCTTTTTGCCAACCAAGTTTGCTGTTGGGACAACCAATGAGTAACCTATCGAAATCCTTAGAACTTTGCCCTGAAAAGGCCATGAATATAGAAATGTAGATTTTTCATCAAGGGACAACCATACATCTATTCAGCTTCAAACCTAAATCCGACCTTTGATATGTAAATGACATGCAAATTTTCCCCATACAAATATCTTAAATTCACCTCTTTTATAACTGCGGGGTATAAGTGTTCAAAGGTTACTATAGATAAAAAAGTCCAAAGGTTGTTAAGGAGAGAGATGAGCTTGTGATGGAGAGAAGTAAATATAAAATTACTTATTTAATATTAAACTGAAAGCAATTCCCGTTTTTTTTCTACGAGAGAGTTCTGTTGAAATTTTCTCTATAGTCTCGTTTTTCATCCATCAACGCCTCACAATCCTTTTGGAATAAAACTATTTGTTTAATTTAAATAGGTAGAAACTCGGATCTAAATTATCAGCAATCTCCTATCGAGACTTTGGGATATGTTTACAACACCTGTAAATATGTCAATTGGGCTTTCAAGAAGATTTGAAATCTTAAAGGTAGGTAATATATCAAATACATTACTTGGAAACTACACTCTTGGTTTATGGCCTTAAATGTCAGTCACAGAACCAGTTTTTAATTAATACAGAGAATTGACTGAGAGGAAACAGAAACAAGCCATTTAAAATTGCTCTAGAATAGGTTCGGAGAAGTTATATTGACAGCGATTTTAGAGCCTCAGCAGTCAAAATTTATTACAAAGTTGTCACATCAATCTATAAACATAACGAGCATTAAAAGAAAAGCAAAAGATAAATCATTCTTCACTAAATTTGGCCTTTTTTTGTTGCAATTAAAAAGTACTGTGTGTAAGTCTATTTTGTACCCAAACAATGTGAACTGCAAGACTTACTGGATTTGGGTCATTAGGAATTACCATATTGACCTGTCATTTGCATGAGGTCACTTAAAGAGAGAAACAAAGTAAGTGTGAATTGCAATCAAGTCTCATCATAATAATGTGAACCAAATTCATGTCACAATTGATAAAAATGTACCAAAGTTTCAACTTTTGTGTAGCAGTTTCAAATTCTCTGTTAATGTGTCTGTTAATAAAATACCATAGGTCGTGTGCAAAAACAAAAACTGCTCTAGATACATCTCTGATCTTGTACAGTAATTTGACCATTCTGCATCACATTTTTGCGATGCATTACTGGATTAATGATACCCAGACAAGTTCCACATCTACCATGCTATATTCTGTGTACAAGTCCTACAATACAGGCTTGTACTTTTACTATAGTTACTCCCTGCTGTAGTACATTTACTATACTATTCCCTAGAGGAGTGCACACACATAATATAGTTAAAATGTACCTTATAAGATCTTGGGCTGTATGAAATTTTCAGTACACACACAATATATGTTACATATATAATATTACAATGATAGAGAAACATATTATTCAAAGACAGCTAATTAGCACACCTACGTTCTTAACATCGACATGTACGCTGTGTACATCACACAGGAATCTGAACCACACTCTATAATTATGCATTATCTTGTGGTTTGCAGCTTGGAACAGAATATATTGGTCAGAAGGTGAACTATCGAGATTCAACAATGAGCCTCAAATTCTAATTTGGTATAATTAACCATGAAACAGTTGTATTAAAAAATAATCTCTGAAAACTTCTTATTTTTGTCACCTTAAAGGATTGGTTCAGTTGTCCTACATATTTATGTTATATGAAAGAGGACAATAAAAGAAACACAATGGTGAAAAAACTGTTCAAATATCTTTTTCGGTTAAAGAGATATTCAAGTGTAAAGTTTTATCAGATTGTGTAGAAACTGCTGAAATCTGACTAGCTGTGATGTCACATCCTCACATTCCTGAAAAGTCTTTGTTTTTTTTTCTAAATATTTTGTGAGATTTCATGACTTTCAACCAAAAGATATGTCAGGAGATCTCATATTTGTCAAAGGAAGTATTTGAGATTAAACATCTGAAGAATTTTTGATTATATAATTTATTTTCAAATGTGTTAAAAAATGTAAATAATTTTTAAAGAAATATATTCACACATGTTAAGGAAGTGAGGATGTGACATTACACCCTCACAGTAAGTCTTTCTACACCAGTCATTTTCAAAGAAATTTTGATATCTTCAAAGTGTCATATCTCCTTAACAGAGCATGCTATCATGGTAATTTCTTCACTGTTCTTTTTTGTCTTTTTGTGCTCTTTCATACAAAATAGGCATGTCAAACACCTGAACCAATCCTTTAAGTACCAAGAATGACAAAGTAAGAAACTTGTTGCAAGAGCGATTTCATTGTTGACACTAAGATGTGCCAAAGTGAAGACAGAATGAATAAATTGGCTTGGCATAAGAAGCTGTGAGTAGCCATTGCAACATCTTCTGTACAGTAACTTCAATTAATTCCTACCTGCATTTGACCTGGAGTGGAATCTCACATCTTAATCAGTTTAATACGAAAAGAGTCAGGGGTTTAACCACGAAGTGTGATTGGCTTTTAACTGAATTATATTCGGCCAAATGGATAGTTAATTCTGTGACTTCAATTGTGATGTCAAATGATTTGTACAGACGAAGGGAATCTGTCACTATTCGAGGAGCATTTACCGGCTGAAGTTGGTATTTACCAATCATACAATTAAAAGGATGCATGTCCTGGAAAATAATCCACACAAAGGGGAGTTTTAAATATTGGCCCAGAGCTAGAGTTCTATTCACCAAATATATACACATCTCTCCTATGTCCAGTGTCTTTACTGGTCATTCTTTGTTGTTTTGCTTCACTTTTTTAGATATCCACAACATGTGCTGTTCACGGACTACCAAAAAGTAAGAACTGGTTGTCCAACAGACAACAACCAGAAAAATTCCATAAAAATTGTCCTGCAAGTTTGATTGATTGTGTTTACAGGGAATAAATTAGTGTTCAAATCTTGTATAGCAATTTTGTGAAGGCTTTGTCTCTTCTACATATAATACAAGCATGCCTGTGTAAAAGCATTGCTATATGTCTTTACACAGTTTGTAACAATTTGATCATTTTGCGTCATACTTTGCACTGCGATACCAGAAGTGAGGGGTGAGCAAAGGTCAGACCAATGTTCAGCCGTGATGAAACTTGTTTGTGGTGATGTTTGTGGTGGCATCATGCCCACATCAAGATCCTTGTAGTCAAAATTATTGGGGATCTGGGCCATTGCTCTCCAGCTCCTCAATGTCATAGGCCCTTTACTTAGTATGTAGATTTTTGTCTGCTACTTTTGTTGCTGGTAGAGGTCAAGGGTTAGTTGAGGTCAGTATCTGACAGCACAGGAATTCAACCAAGGTTAATTTGTTTGAGTGCCATAATGTACAATGTGAGATACTTCTTTGCACATACTCTTTGTCTATAATATGTTGTTATAGGAAGGGTTGCAGGTTATTTGAGGTGAAGGTAATGATCATTAGCTTAAACACCATTATCAATATTAAACTAGTTAACACATCCCAGATAGGTAAACCTCATACTATGTAGGGATATATACCTTCAGAGAAAACATAAGTAGTTCCTATGTTCAAAGATTTTCAGCAAAACAGGAAGGACGTCCAATCGTAAGAGAAAGTAAGTCATTGGGGGTGGTGGGTGGGTGCGTGGGGGGGCGTTTGAAATGGTTGATGGAACGAAAAAAGTTATCGATTAGGTTTCCGAAAGGGGAACAGAAGCGTACAGTAGCAAGATGGAGACAAAGGTGACGAGAGAAGTAAAGGCTAAAAAATGTTAACAATGTACTGTACCAGATAAAACAAATACAGAAAAGTTGGACGTCTGAGGAGAGATATACTGATGGTATACTGATGTAAATATCACAGCTCATATTTATTAACGTTCATATTTTGATAATATCATGGTCAATTCCGTGATAAGGTCAACATCATACCAAAAAATTTAAAATCATTGTACATTAAAATTGTATAAGTTTCCAATAAATAGAATACTTGTAGTTACTAAAAATATTTTTTTCACCCTCAAAAAATCATTTGTTTGATTATGGGGTCGGTAATAACAAATGGTTCCCGTAGTAACTAAATTATGAAAAATACAGTGAAATTTCATTTTGTGCAGATTTGTACATAGTAATCATAGGTATCATCAGTTTTTTGGACTAATTATATTTGCTATAGCATAGTGCTCACTTAAAAGCTTCAATTTTTTTTCGACATCAAGGCATTAGACAACAGTGGTGAATTGAAAACACCCTCGATTTACAGTCACGCGAGTCACAAAATTGACTGTTTTTGTTTTTTTTCTCCTTGCCTGCACAATAGTTTTACTCCAAATAATGAATATCAAGTCTTCACATAGATACCAAAAGGATTACTGAATTTTCCTTTTCAGAAGATATTCAAATTTTGCGGAAATATCACCCTTTAAGAATGTCACGCGAGTCACGTCACGCGAGTCACGTCAATTCAAGATAGTGTTTCTACCTATTTACTGTGTGAAAATTACAGGGATGTTATAGTTTGATGAATGAATCACTGATTAAAGATATCATATATGCATTCCCCTTTAATTAGGCAACTTGAATAATATGGGGGCACACATAATTAAACTAATGATAATAATTTCATTTGAAATATCAGAATTTAAATTCATGAATATTTATTTGCAATATATTGCCTATTTTATCACCACATTTGGAAAGTTAGCACGTGTCATTGATGTTTTAGTAATATACAAAAACATAATCTATATTTGTATTGGCAATGCCATGTGCTATGACTTGATAACCTTAAGGTTTTAACTGCTCAATCATTCCCAAAATCCTATGAGCGAATGTATCTTCTCAAATATTACACTTTTGGTTTATTCAAATATGACAAATGAGAATGGTAATTTGAATCACATTTTGATAGATGTTTCTTCTATAACTTTCAAATGAGTGACTTCAACAGACTAAATATTGTTATAAATATTAATTGACAAGATATATGCCTGAACAACTGTACTACCCGTACAGTATATTACCTACTGTCTGCAGTCATGAGGGTAACTCGGGGACATTAATATCATCTGGACATTCCCAAGGGAAGTACCTTTTGGATACTTTCTAGACCAATGAATGTTATATTTCACTATGCAAGATCTATACCTTCGATTCACTACTGCATTTGGTCTAGAACTATCCGAAAAGTGAACTCGTCACGCGAGTCACGTTTTCTTGTCACGCGAGTCACAATACATCTTCATCGTTATTTTCATGCGTTACAACATTTTTTCAAAGTTGCATAGCAATTGAGGTAGAGGTGTTTTTCAACTTCGGTATGATTATAAAAAGTTATTGGAAACATTTTAATAAGACATAAGAAATCGAACATTTGTGTGTGCATTCTGATTTTTGCTAATAGTAACTGTCACGCGAGTCACGTTTAGTTTTTCGCCAATTTCACCCCCAATACTTGAGGTATAAATATTTTTTCTCTACTGTTGTAAGCATTAAGGCGTACCTCCACTGACTACATGAAAGCTTTTCTCCCAGGTAATTTCTTTATTTGTTTAATGATATCAAATAGATAGGAATTTTAGTAAAAATGTCACGCGAGTCACCACGGAATTGACCTCATAACTTGCTCTCCTTTCTACGTTAGATGAATTCTAAACTATCCAAAAACTGTTGATGAAAAGAAGGCAATGCACTTAAACATTTCATCTCAGTCGGTGTATAGATAAGATGCTCTCCTATTGATTAATAGGGCCGTTCCACTTCCAGCCTCCACCTCTCTCTCTCTCTATATCTCTCTCTCTCTCTGCGACGTAAAACGAGGCTGCCAAATTTGTATGAGAATGACCTAAAAAGTTACTCCAGGAAATTAATCAAATGATTTCCATCACTGTAAACATCGCCGCTTCTTCATACGGTTGTATTGATAATGTGCGGACACTGTCGTCACATAAATGGATTCTCTGCCCGACACGTTATGATTTATTATCAGGTTGACTGAATTAGAAGTCCTGTTTATCATTCCAAAGCAGATGGTGTATGACAATTGTTGTATGTATTCTTCATGATGAGTGTAAACAGTAGTATATAAGAGGATATATAAGAATGTGTAGTTGTGGACTGTCAGAAATCGTATAAGAAGAATGGAAACCTTTATAAGACTTTGATGAAATGTTGGTACATTTGGCCGTAAATGGATCCACAATTTGGTTATATTTACTGTTGAATATATACAATTTCTCTTTGATATTTTCAATTGATGTGATGTGCTGTTATAATCATTGTCAGAGAATTATCACATTAGGAAGCAATTAAACATTTATTGACATGAATTTTTTTCCCTGAAACATTGCTTTTCAAGGTGATGCTAACCAGTTACCATGACTACATCATGTTGAAGGTAGCTTCCCTGCTGAGTGATCTTATTTTCCACAGAAAGGCTTATTTTATACTAATTTACAGCAGGCACCAGCTATTAACTTTCGGTAAAATACAAAGCTAACTGCTAGGCACAGTACATATTTAATAAGCTTCATTGATGGGCTTTGCCAAACAGTTGTACTGTAGGTCTGATAACAGTGCTAAATCTTTACTCACATAGTGAAGTCCTGTACAAACGGTGCTATTCTACACTGTAGATGAATACAGTGAGCCACACTCAATATATGATGATATACAGTGTACTGCGTATATAAGTACTATGCACGGATACATGTATGGATTTACTTAACACAGATAAAACGGATCACTCTTCATTGATACTGGTTTTAACTGTAAATATCTATGTAATATATTTTCTCATATACTATCGCAATAGGCTGCACGACAGCAGTGTAAACACCAACAAGTAATAAAATATTTCATATTCGTAATACTAAGATGTCAGTAAAATCAGTTTTCATGATCCGCCTCATACAATGCACAGCGCAGAACAATGAATGCATATAGTACAGTAGCTCCATTTCACATTGTGTGCTATATTCTGGGACCCACATTATCAATACATTGCTGCCAAGTATGAAATTAACCTTTAAAGGTTGATATCAGACACTAAAAAATTAATTTTGATATGTTGTATACCATTGGTAAACAACTGCACTAGCTATCAGTCCAGAATGTCATAGATAATACATAATTTAATTTCTAAGGTATATAAATAGGTTGAGGCAGTTAAAATAATAATGAATATGAATTTAGGTTTATACTAGCCTTGATATACTTCTGCATGTGTGATAAACGAATATAAAACATGGACCATATTCCCAAAAGCCATTCAAATGTATACTTCAAAGAACTAATTTTGTCACCTTTCTGAGATAAATGAATTGTGGCAGTTAAGACCCTTAAAATTATGAGTAAGAATATAGGTTTACACTAGTTAGCCTTGATATACTTCTGCATATGTGACATATGAATTATACAAAACATGGACCATATTTCCAAAAGCCATTCAAATGTATACTTCAAAGAACTACTTTGGTCATTTTGAAAGTCATTCCTCTGAACCGTCTTGTTTCTTAATACATCGCATTCATCTTCGCACCGTACTTCCTTAGTAGCAATGTAAAGCATTAGGGGAAATTTGGAGTGGAACCGTGAAATCAAATTTGCAAGTATATAGGATAGATTTTCCACCTGCATGGGCACAGCATATTAATGTTTCAGAACTCCAAGGTATTTACTTGACGAAGTAAAGGGAGGCTGATGAAGGTCGTTGTACTAATTTGTATCAAAGGAAGCCAAAGGATTTACGCAGCACATGTCCCTCTGGCATCTTAAAGGGAGACTGTGTACTAATCCTACGCAAAAGCATTCAAGTGTTCTTCCTTACTTTACCCTCCCACCCCCACCTCCCATTGTTTTTGGTTGAGCTAATGAGGTGAAATGAGGGAAGAGAGGAGAGGAGAGGTAAGAGAGGAGTGAAGTAAATAGGCTATACATGATCATTCTGCATAAAGTCACAATTGTCTTATATTTACATGTATGCATGTTCATGTAAGCAACAATTACAATGAATGGAAGGAATGGAAAATTTTGGGGATAAAATAATTTCACAAGGCTGTCCCTCAGCCCCCCCCCCCCCATCCCAGTTGTGGTAGTAGTCAAGCAATCTCAACACATCTGTCAACAAAATACCAGTTGCCTATATCAAGATGACCCTTCACATCTGTAGAATGCCTCCAACCTTACTTTAAAGCAGCTGAGTGTGTTTGGGTCATACGTTTTCTCAGCATCCAATTCAAAGTGAACAGCGACTGCAAATGTTGTTAGTCTATTTCCACTTTTAATGTCACAAAATATTCACCATCCCAAAGTGATGAAAATGTTTGTCTCTAAAAGCAAATATCTAAATGCTTTATACAGGAACTTTGAAGGTGCAACGAACGGTCAACTTGTCAGCTACCTAGTGAGTGGTTGGGGTCTAGCTATATTGAGAACTTCTACAAGGACTCAGAAATCACTTTATAATCTGACGATTTAGTGCTGTGTAAGCCAATTGGAAATAATATGGAGTGTGTTAAATCTAAAATGCCCAGTTTCTTCCCAGACAGTGATAAGAGGATAAATTATAAACATACTGCAACTATAGCCCGAAATATGTCATTTTTGTTGTTTGACCTCACTGAATAAGAAAAAAAGAGCATTGATACAAATATGAATGGAATTTATCATTCACATGATACATCATAATAACACAGAGTGATATAACATATAATTAATGCTCACTTCATGTTTTGATCTAAATATTTTGAGACCTTGAAAAGAATCAAGAACCATCTGTTGCATCTTTTAAATTCCGTCGGTCATTTCACATCATGGCATTATTACATACATGCATGTTTTATCTCATCACAGATGTTCAGAACATGCATACAACCAGAGAAAATGTCATAATTTGTGTTGGAATGGTATATTCATACGGAGGGTTAATTAAGTGACCTCGAGAGGGATCATAACGGGTGCAGCGCAAGAATTTAATAGCAGGTACTATTAGAGGGTGTGAAGACTCGCGCAAAAAGAAACGTCTAATGCCGGTAATCTGACCTAGTTTCGAATGAGGTGTAACAGAAGTGTTAGACACCACAATTGATCCCAGAAAATACACACACAGCTTGCTACCATCGGTAATTAGACACTAGTGTACAGTCAGTACATACAGCTGCGGTCAATACCCACAGCACAGTGTATAAACGATACAGCGATGGACATCTCAGGTCCAGCTAAAGATAAGAAGGTATCACGTTTCATTACTGTCTGCATTTTGTAGGGACAAGCAAAAAACTTCACTTGCAAGCAACGGAAAGTTAACTTTTTCAGAGCGCGGCACACGGTTTGGGGCGAGTCTTCAATGCCTTTAAGCTATGTGCATACGTATACTAGAGACAGGTAAGAGAGTAGTGATGTATATATACACAACACATTCACATCACAGGATTGTTCTCTACAGTAGTCATGGATGCATCATCATATTGTCCCTTCTATTTTATTACAACAATTAATGCATGTTTACAAACAACAGTGTTTTCTCTAAGATATACATTTTTTAAGGATCAAATAACATTTGATTTGAAGAAGAACAGCAGAAGTTCGGGGGGGGGGGGATGGGGGGAACCATGTAGATAGGTAGATCTGGGAAAGTGTACATGTTGTATATAGAGTTGGAGAAAGATAAGAGAAGAGCTAAGTAAATAAAATAGGAATTATTATCACTAGAAAATTATAAGTATTATTATTGGTTTTTATTATGTCTATTTCAAATGGTTTAAATATTGTCTATTTCAAACGATCAAATATATTATTATCATTACATATCTGATCTGTGATCAGTAACATGGCAGCTACTTTTCCACATTTTATACACACACAATTAAACACTGCCGTCCCCTTACACACTCTATGTATACACACAGATACATACCAAACCCTGACAATACACCATAGTATTTTCAATTAATGTCCAACAGGAGAAATCAAGTGCAGGCATTAAGACAATCATACTACACTATATCTTCATTGTCAAATATAATTTTTTACGGCTGCCAAGCTTTTTACTGAAACATTCCATTTTTGTTTTG
>KN884931.1:42575-84892 GCA_000934455.1 Apostichopus parvimensis | reverse complement strand
GCTTGCTCTTAGATTATTTGCTTGAAATCATAGATGATTTTCCTATATCTTCTGCCAAATCATGTGAATTATGTTTACCTTGATGTTTCTTTTCCTGACAGGAGTCCAAGAAAAGATTTGACGAAGACGAAGCATTTAAGAAACGAGCTTACTCCCTCGTAGTGAGACTCCAAGCCAAAGATCCTGTCATCATCCAAGCTTGGAAATTAATCTGTGACATTTCAAAGAGAGGTAGGTCATTTGTCAGACTTGTAATAATAATAATAATAATATTAATAATATTTATATAGGGCATTTCATGAAAGAATATCTCAAAGCACTCAAGTACAAATTTAAGGTACATACAGAGTAAATAAAAGGAGTAAAGTAGTCAAAGCAAAATCAGAAACTAAATAAATCAAGCAATATATTAACGAAACTAATATAAAAAAAGATAAATCATTAAATTACATGATGAAAAGATGAGTTTTGAGTCTAGACTTAAAACAACGAAAAGTGAGTTAAAAGACGAATTGCTGGTGTTCCATCGATGTGGTACACAAATATGAAACACCCTAGCACCATAAAACTTAGATTTACTCAATGGTTGGTGAAGGGCCGGGGCTCTCAAGCGAAGAATGCGCCCACTTCAATGCCATGTCAACAGTTCACTCAGGTAGGTCAGAGAGTAAAAATCAGTTATTACCAGCAAGTACTAGACTTACTGCGAGGTTATTGTCTGCTGTTATCTGCACCTCACAAACATTCTACAGAAAATCAATGCAAACCATAATTTCATGGATGGTGCAGCTTTTCAAAATGTTAGTCCCAGAGAAATAGAAGTGAAATTCATCCTATGGGTTCTCTGCTGTCCACTTTAGACTAACGGAATATGTTTCACAAGGTTATGAGAAGTTGTAGACCAAGTATGAATAGAGTCTTATGTTATTATTTATTTACTTTATTTATTTTTTATTTATTGTGCTGCCGTTTCCCAGTTTATGGTACAGCGGCATTCCAGACGTTCAACATATTTCTGACGATGAATAGCTTGAAAACCGAGATAAATATAGTTCAGTTGACATCAGCTCAAGTTTTGATTCTGTGCTATAAAGACAAATCAAAAGTTGAAATTCTCTCCAAGGTGGTCCTTTAACTAGTTGCTCAATTACAACCGTAGATATCAACTACATCTTACAAGTTAAGTCTTCTGTTCATAGTCTTACGTGATTGCGAAGAATCGTCATTTACAGAGGTTAAGAAGTTGTCCGGTTCATTTCGCTCATTGACAAAGTCTAACTTTATGATAGCAGTGAATTGCAACATGTTTTGTCAAACTGGGCGAAAAATTGACAGGTTTTCATTTTATTTGATCCATTTTAATGATTCCCTTGTTGTTTGAAGCTGATGCAAATCTGAAACAAATGGTATGTCCTCATCTGCTTCTCATTGTTAACAGAGTTTAATAAGATCTACAAGAGACTGGATATTTCAAACTTGATCCCGAGAGGCGAGTCGTTCTACCAGGAGAGGATGGAGGTCGTTGTCAGGGAACTGGAGGATAAAGGTAACACAGAGACCAGAAAATTTTTTTTTTAAAAGGACAGTGAAAGGTGACTGTTGAAAGGGGAACATATTTGAAGCACACTGGTGAAATTTGCATTCCTTTCTAATGCACATCAGCAACCATGACATCGCATCAGTTTCTCCAATGTGTGCAAACCGTGGTGCAAACCATGGTGCAAACCGTGACAATTTGATTTCTCTAATATCTAAATATTTTTTTTTTTTTTTAAATTTTTTTAAAACTTCTTTTAAGCCTCTGAAGAAGATCCTGCTAGGATCGAAACGTCAGGCCAACTTACTTTTACACATTCTATTACACAGGCTCTCTAGTGGATAAGCAGTTTGCTAACAGTTTTATTTTATTTTGTCAGAAAATAAATTTGAGATTGGACTAATCTCTTAAATAAAGGTGATCATCTTTGTCCCAAAAATGCTAGAAGTCAAATAATGGTTAGTCACGGTCAAAACTTTTCAAGGAGCATGCTACTTCTATAAAAATGACAAAGTTTCTAAGATTACTCTAATAACTGGCAAAATTTTCCAAAACAACTCATGGTTGTGGTCGCCATGAAAACATGAAAAGAAGAGAGAAAAAAATGATTCTGTATTTATTTGACTTCTTTCTTCTGAATTTCAGGATTACTGGAGTTAGACGAAGGAAGGAAGATTATGTTCCTCCCAGGACAGAGAGTACCTCTGACTGTGGTGAAGTCGGACGGTGGGTTCACTTACGATACCTCCGACCTAGCCACCATAAAGCAGAGGCTGCTTGAGGAGAAAAGCGATTGGTTGATCTACGTGGTGGACAGCGGGCAGGTTAGTAGATTGTTCAGAAACTAAATAATTATATATTGTTAAAAGCTGTACTGTCTGACTAGAAAGTTATTTTGTGCCTTTTTCCCAATTCTTCAGTGTAATCTTCAGACATGATCAGGCATCATTTAGTCTTAATTAAATAAGAATTTAAAATTCTTGCAAGCCTCTAAGACCGAATTGTCCAGAAAATCATCTGCGACTTTTGTTTCATAATTTGTATTCATGTTTAGAGTTAAGTACCAAATTTGAGGGTGACTTCGTATGCATAATGATTTTTAACACAAATCCTGTATCCTGTCACATCTGCACATGTTTTGAATTTAACTGTCCTCCCTGTAGTAGCCAATATTCAGCAAAGTCATACAAGATGGAGAAACAGGCTATAGCTGTAGCTACTATTTTGAGTATGGTGATATTTAGACCAGATCTATTTCAAACACTGAAAATTTGGGGTCCAAAGTTTACAAAGATGTACTTGATTTCCTGTATTCCCTGCTCATTTATAACTTATTTGGCATTTTACATACCCTCCCATTTGATATTTACCATTGCACCTCCCACTCACCTCCCCCCCCCCTACCCCACACCAGCATCACCCCTTGATAACCTTCAACTGATAAATCGGTATCACAGGAAATTCTTGTTGGGCAGACTTTAGACAAGACAATTTGTTATTCTTATTTACAGGGCTCTCATTTTGAACTCATATTTCCTGCTGCTCTGGCGATGGGGTGGTACGAGCCTTCGGTCACCAAAATACAATTTGTCGGATTTGGAGTCGTTCTAGGAGAGGACAAGTGAGTCCACTGAAAAGTTCTTCTCTTACTTTTAGAAGATTCATGTTGTCAAAGATATAATTTGTTGTCTGTTAGGTTTTGGTGAATGACTTTGTATTCAATACCGAAATGAGACATTTTCTTCTTCTATTGGAAGTATTTTAGGTTTTTTTTTTCCACATTGTAGCTGACATGGACAGATGTAAAAGTGACTTCATTTTGATCTCCAGTCTTATTGTTTCTGAGCTGAAAATATTTATTTGTGTGTGTGTACAAATATTAAATATTGGATTAATATTAGATAGGTAAGGTTATCTCTGCACAATCTGGTTATAAGCCTGGGAAATCATATATTGTCGTCACGGAAGTTATAACGAAGGGAAGAATGGAATGTCGTTGGTAGGTTGTTATAATTAGTTTATCTTGATATCTGTGGGGGACAGCTGTTGATACTGAATAATTCTGTGTTGGTGTGTAGTAAAATACCCTAACATAAACTGGAGAATACAAAGTTGTTGTTCACATTTCTGTATAATGTGCAGGAAGTATATCTTTTACATGATAACAAGGAAGCTAGTGCAGTATTTTCATTTTGAAAACAACCATTTTCTCTTGTGATGGAAAATGCTCAATGAAGACGATGTTATGAAGCGTAAATAAGAACATGGTTGCATTTATGAATAAAGTGAACTGCCGAGTCTTAAAAACTTTGACAAAACTGATGTCTGGTATTAATCAACAGTACCTTTTCCCTAGGATAAAAGTTAACAGTTGTCAGAATATGTCAACCTTAACTCGAGTGGAATCATTCTTCCATTCCTTGCTCAAGTCTTGCACTTTTCCACCGTAGGAAGAAGTTCAAGACTCGATCAGGCGATACCGTGAAGCTCAGCGATCTCTTGGACGAAGGTCTGCGAAGATCTCTAGAGACGCTAAAGGCAAAGGGTAGAGATAAGGTAGGCATCAAGTTTTGCCAAGACATCATTTATTCAATTAAAATTCCAACTAATTTCTCAAAAGGCATTTAGAAAACTTGTATCAACAATACATTATATAGACAAAAGGTAATTGTTACATATGATGGATCACCAAAAGCAATAATGTTTAACGTGGCTAGAGTCCAAAATTGTAACTGAGCATCATTACCATATCAGAGCAGAAGAAAATTTACTTGTTTCAAAGTCTAGAACTCGTGTTCCTGCGAACATAGACTTGATTTCAGTTCTCTGCAGTAACTATATTGATCCTCCAGTGTTCTTCTGCTTAGGAATTTGGTTTGGGCTTTCTTTCTACAAGTTCAACAGGATTCTAAACCAGGTATATCAAAGTTATGCATAAGGACGGTTTATTCCTGTACAAAATGATTTTCATTTGTTTAACTTTGGTTGCCAAATCGTGACATGTCAAAACCCAGTCAAGCGCTCCCGTTATTAAACTTATATACATTGCCATATAACTATCCACCAGACATTCACTCAGGGAAATGGTTGACGGTGCTCACGCAACACACTTTCGAGTGTTTCTGTAAACCGTGCACCGGAGGGCCATAATTAGCCGATAGTTATTCCTACTAGTAACAAACGAAACAAATCTACCTTTCACACGTATCACATGACTCTCGTTTAAGCGTTACATCCAAACACACAGTAAATCAACAGAGTGACGTATCTCTCCGAAGCTAGGTTATCTTGGTTACTTATCATCTGCTGTTAGGCTATCGCAAAGACCCTACAAAAATGTTGTGTGGTTGGTGGTGTTACTATGGAAACCAACCTAGCTACTTTAAGCATTTAATATTTTTCTGCCTAGGTCCTTTCTCCGGAAGAACTCGAAGCTGCACAGAATTCGGTGGCCTATGGATGTATAAAGTACGCCGACCTCTCTCACAACAGGAACAACGACTATGTGTTTTCCTTTGACAAGGTAGGTAGAAGAAAATGCTAGATATTAATGCTACGATATGCCATGTAGGCTTACATGTAACAACATGCTCTAAAGCATTTCTCTGAACATTAGTGAGGAGAGGTTTGTCTACTACACGTTGCCATAGGATACTAGGAAATCATTCAATAAGACAGGGTCATGGAAGATGATTGGGGGGGGGGGAGGACAAAACCACTTATTAATGGCAAAACTTGCAATCATGGTTAATTTTATGTATGCTGTGAATGGCTATTAAAGAATGTATTCAGCCATTCAGGGAACTTGTCTTTCATTTGGTGGGGTGGGGGGGGGGGGTAGATGGGGAGCATGATGCATACAGGGGATCAGTCAAGGCTAAGAGGGGTATGTACTAGGTACTACAATAATCTCCTTTGGCTTCCTGGTGATGGTAGTAGCATCACTTATTAGTGCTTTTCATTTGAACTTGTCCAACCGATGAAGCCTTGACAAAATAATTACATCACATTATATGACTGTCTCTGACAATATAAAGGAACTTGCTATAAAAAAAATCGGGATGCAACTTTGTCAAGTTTTGTTTTTTTGGACATTAGTCTCTGTGAAAAGATGCTTGTAACCAAAGCAACATTCACATTCTCCTTATTGTTTATAGTGTTTGGTGCAATGAATTTAATTTTAGTAAAGTATCCTACTGTTTCCGTTTTTACTTCCTTTGGACTTGGTTTTGTTTCTTATGTTAATTTTATTTTATTTGTTCTTGTACAGATGTTGGATGACAAAGGAAACACTGCTGTTTATTTACTGTATGCCTACACAAGAATAAGGTGAGAGAGAAAAGATCTTTTTATGTTAAGATGATGCTATTTGTCAAGAAGTGTTGACAACATGCCATGTAAATTAACTTCCTGAATTTGAGGTTCGTCTAGCAAGTTGTAAGACACATGTCTCTGTTCATGTTTAAGACACATGTCTCAGTTCCAAGTGGTAAGACACATGTCATCAAATAAAATAGTCTTCAAGTCGAGAGTCATAAAGTTGTGGTCAAGTTAGTCTCAATTCAAGTTGCCAGTCATTTGTGGTGAAATCTGTCTGATTTCAAGTTGTAAGAGACATAATAATAATAATAATACCAGCATCAGTTAATTTTATGTTGCTTAAGCGACCACAAATGTGGGAGAAACCTGCAAGGGCTTATGGATTACAACTTACACGTCATGTAAGTAAGACATGCCATCAAAGTCACAGTCTCAGTTCCAAGTTGAAAGTCTTTTGTCGTCAAGTCACATTACTCCTATTCAATGCCGGCAGCCCAACTTTTCTTTTCAACATAAACTCAAAGAATTGAGAATTATGATTATTATAATGCAATTTGCTTTCTAAGTAGCAGAGCTTTATGCCATCGGGTTCCCTTTTGTCAGTTTCCGTTTGTCTGGAGACTTTTCTGTTCACCATAACTATTGCACCTCCTGGAGTAAACGAAAGAACCCATTACCATTTAAGAGAATTCTCTCAGCAGCTTTACTAGACTGGTTTCGTTTCTAATTCCCTCAAAGGTCGATAGCAAGAACGGCTAAAGTCAGTTCGGAGAAAATACGAAACGCGGCCAAGGAAACACCCGTTCCTCTAGATCACGCCAAGGAGTGGAAACTCTCAAAGGTTTTAGTTCGTTTTCCTGAAGTTATACTTCGGACCATGGACGACCTGTGTATGCACACGCTCTGCGACTATCTCTACGAAGTGGCTAACACATTCACAGAATTCTACGAGGTCTGCTATTGTGTGGAGAAAGACAAACAAACAGGTACGTTCATTGTTTGAGAAATTAACTCACGATTTGATGAACGATAAATGAGGATTTAAAGCTGGCTAACGGAGGTTGGTTAACTCCTTTGATCTTCCACAGAGAAAAACCTTTGATAATGTTGGAAGCATATGAGTTTGAATCCTAAACTCTGTACCTTGCTAGTAATTATTACTACAGCTAGTTCAACTGTTTGTTTTTTTTAATATTTGTTTCCTTGTTCTCGAAAGAAATTCTCGTAACGATAAGTACAACTTTTTAACAAGCTTCATGAATAATCAAGAACAAGGAATTGTTTCTTCCTCCATTTCATTGTTCACCTCTGCAATGTTCAAATATATTGTAATCCAAAGGTGCCAAATGTATGTATTTGTATGTATGTATGTATGTATTTTAGATCCTCCTGCAAGCAGGAACTCGCAAAGAAGCCTCATTGGCTTATCAAAGCCCCAAGCTGACCGAAGTCAGTCTCTCACATTCATATTTAATGTCCATGATTATGAATTGTCAATTGTCAACAACTCTGTAACTGGACGACATACATTAATCTGGGAGTGACTCGAACCGGGGACCTTATGATTGAAAGGCACCGGCGTTAACCACTGAGCTAACACTCCACAAATGCACCCAGCACCACCCGCTGGATCGCTAGGCCACTAGCAATTTATGCCCCAGTTAGCTCATGGACATCTTGTATAGTAAGAGGTTCCATTCTTTGTACATATCTGTGATATCTTGGCTGCTAACATTCTTAAATACTCTCTCTCTCTCTCTCTTTGTCTGTTTAGGTGAAGTGGTCAGCGTTGACATGGGTCGTCTGATGCTGTGCGAAGCCACTGCCAATGTTATGGCAGAATGTTTTGACATTCTTGGACTTCAACCTGTCCAAAAGATGTAACAATCTAGACACAGATAATACCACTGAAGAGAAATCTTGAAACTATGTTCTTTATAAACTTTGTTGCAACCTGTAAACGTATCAGCTCATATAACAGATGATTACATTAAAATTTCCTTTTTAATTGGTTCCTTTTGTCTGGCATCAAATTCATAGGTTGAATAAATACTTTTGTTGTGTCTACTTGTAAGGCAGTTATGTTATAGCAGCCAAAATGCTGTCACATGTGCCACTTTCTGGCAACAGTTATGAGACAAGCAAACCCAAGTGTTATTAGACACAGATTTTACAGGGGGATTTAACTTCCTCTGTAAACTTAATTTGCATTGCCAGCAAATATCTTTGAAAAACCAAAAAGTGGTCATCTGTGATTCTTCTTAACTTTTGTCAAACTCTTGTTGAACTGCTCATTTATAAAGGGTGTTATTGCACTTAGACTCTGTTCTTGTCTACATAAACCTGCCTCAGCTTATTGGAATCGTGAAAGAAGACACAAACCCAACCATCATATTTAGCTTATATATAAGAGAGATTTATGTGAAGAAGAATTCCCATTAACAGCTAAGAAATATCTTGCTCCAACTTGGGAGATATCCTAGCTTTAAATGTTTTGACTTAGAGTTGTCATTTTGTAAATCTGTGATATCATAATGCCACTAGGATCTGAACCCATTTTATCACTTTCTCTCTTTTTTTTTTGGCCTTCATAGGTAAACCTTCATTTTTGCCTTCAAGATAACATGTTAATAGATTTGAAATCGAAAATTAATTCTATCATTATTAGTTCATGTTAAGTTCTGTATCACAGAAAATAAACTTGGTAATGAATTATGATAAAAATATAAAATGATGTATCATGATGGTGTCATGTTAGACTTGGTCAAGACTTTTCAACCGTTGTGTGAAAGGCATTAAATATGTGCTATCTCCCAGAATTGACATTGAAATTAAAGTCTCAATGTGTGTTTGCCAAATTTAAACTTCGACCTTTCCAGCTTACTGCCCTAAAAGTTCAGTGAAAATGACACCGTTTTATGCAATTTCATATGAATATTCAATATTTTTATTGAGTTATTAGCCAGATTTATTAATGAGTCCGTAGATTCTACAAACTTCAATCAAAATATGCAAGCCCGCCCAACAGATCATGCGCCAATCAAATCTCTCTGTTTTGTTTACGACCGTTAAGCATAGTACTTTTATTTTCATGGCTAGCCTGTGTTAGGTTTCTTCTCCTGTATAGTATCTTTCTTTTGTCCTTACCGATGTAGCTTGCAAAATTGTGTCATTTCCTTCCATTGCAATGAATAAACAGGTGATTTCAGACGTTTCCTCTGTGGAATTGGGTAAAAAAAGTGGACGGTACGAGTATATATAGGCTACATTTGTGTAATGAACATATGTTGATATGGGCGGTCGCAGTGATTTTACGGTATATGGTTCACCCCATAAGGGCAACAGAAAAAACATTTCTTTCTTTCTCTATTAAACCCACCTGGTCAGAGTGCATTCAGAATAAGAAAAATTGAATCTGCCTGCTTCGGAAGTTTGTTTTCCGAAATTCATCAGCAAACACGTTGGACATCAAAGTGGTGGAAAGCAGAAGTGGGGGAGGGGGAAGAACTGATGTGCCCTGTTACAACCTCCCCCCCCCCTCCTTGAAGCAATCTGACAATTTGTGTCAGGGTACATACCCCTCACCTATTATGTGATGTTAAAAGTGCCACTGGGAAATGAAATCAGATAGATTGCCAATATTAGTCAGTAAGCACATGTTTATCAAAAGAAAGAATAAAGAATAGAAAACTACAAAGACAGTTTGATGTACTTTTTAGACTTGCTCAAGTCTTGAGTCCATGGTAACCCTGATATTCGTTTAACCAGTTTTATCCAGCAGTTTCCTTTATAAATGTTTTTCTTTATAAATGTTCGTCAGATGCCCCCTCTGTTGCAAAAGTTAATGAGTCATCTTCGATGATCTCCCTTACCAATGCACCCTCCACCCCTTTAAGTTTACAATAACAGTTTTATTTCAAATACTCTTGAGAAATGTCTATGCCAAGTTTGTGATACAAAATGAAAATAGAACCAATTAATAGCAGTTATTTTCTTTTCTAAAGGATAGTGTGTTTTGTTCATTAAGTAACATACAGACCCATAGCCAGACAATGTCACAATGTTGGCACCCCTTCCTCCCCCCCCCTCCCTTATGAATGCAGTGTATCTCCAACTCCTGTCTACGGACCTGGTCACATGAAATCTCTTCAGGTTATTTGTCATCAAATACAAACTTAAGTTTGTGCATTTATTTATTTCACCTTTATTTTGAGAGGGTAACTTGGTTACCCGAGGCTAATCTTCCCTGAGGCTCTCTTAAATATAATTGCTATAAAACAGGTGTAAATGCAATAAAAATTGTGTGCATGACTAATAAAAAGCCATAGAATGTATTTAGAACCGATGCCTATCTATGTATGCAAACACATTTTTAAGTCATGAAGTATTTATCCTCATATCATAGAAACACATGACAAAAAAAATAGAAAAGCATCAAGTTTATTTTCATCCATATAACCATTTATTTTTTGCTTTGGTCACTGCTACCAGAAATATTTTACAACCTTTTTATACACAGAAGAAACCAAAGGTTCTCCCAAAGTACCAAGAAAATAATCTTTGTAAAAGTTAAAAAAAAAGAAGAAGAAGAAGAAGGGTAAAACATCATAGAAAAAGAATACGTTACCTTTGCAACCACTTGTGTTTTAAGAATACATTATTTGTAAGTTTTAATCTCAAGGTAGTTAAGTAGAGACAGATGACATTAAAGAAAAACACTTGCAGAGAAATTTTCTGCTTTATTCAATTTAAAAATTGGTAAGCTGATAAGCCAAGTATAGGCTGACAACATTAATAGTGCCTGACATTGTTGCCATGGTAATCGAGTAACATCTTGAGCTATATGCATAGTACAGTATAATTAAATGTTATGAGGTACTTGTTCTGCTTTGTGGTGGATGACAGCTTTTGAAGACCAGAATACAATAGCCAGTTTTTGCATTTTTTTATCATATTCTTTAAGGAAAAAAGAAATGCCAATTTATAGTTTTATCGAATGGATAATTCCTATCAGAAGAAACTAGATTTATAGTCAGTACATGAATGCTATAATCAATTTACATCTTAACTGTTACTTGCATAATAGTGCAGACCCTGTATGACTAGGATTGTATAGGTCTATCAGTAAAACCAGTAATGTTAGATTTAATTTTTTTGTTTTATTATTTAGATTTAAAGAATACAAAACAGACAAAGAAACAACAAACCTGGTCTCCACAACTGGATGCAATTCTTCTTAAAAAATTGCAAATTGTAGAAAAAGTCTGAATTTTTCTTTTAAGGTACCATGATAGCCTCAACCAATGGAAATATAATGAGAAGTAAACATTTATAAATACAACCAACCTAGTGATAATGCATTTATGTGATTAGAAACTTTCCACAGGTCGCCTTTCAAAACGGTTCTCAAACTTTTTATCAAAGAAGGTATTAGTTTTAATCCTTGCTTTGTATCATGTACAAAACCAACATGAACCCCCTCCCCTTCAACCCCCTCCCTCAACCCCCCTCCCTCAACCACCCTCCCTCAACCCTTCTGAATCAATTTTCAGCAGCCAGGGCTTTCATGTTTACAATTTTTCTATTAATGTGCAATAATTTATTTTGAACAAGTTGCCAAAAATTGTGATTCAGACTTAAGCTCCTAGTTTTAGAATGAAAGGAAAGACAATACACATTGTGGCACATAAAAATTGATTGTCGTAAGTAAATATTACAGTTTAGTTAGAAAATATTAAAATGTTCAAAAAAAGGGTTAAGAAATCACCACGCTTGCGTGAAAGGAATACTAAAAGAAGATGAAACCAAAAGATTGTTAAAAAAAAGTCATACCCTGTATCTTGTGCAAGGCACACGACAGATAAAGGACATACATGTAAAAATGAATACATTTGTGGTCATTCATTTGGCTACTTACATTTATAGCAAAATGCTTTCTTATATTAAAAAAAAACCAAAAAAACTTGAAGCAAAAGTGGTGCCGTTTTCTTAATTTACAAAAATATTTATTTGAATACAAGTTGGTCGGAAAGAAGATATCAATTTCATCTTTATGGAATATATTCATGTCTAATTCATGAAGCATTTCTTAAACTACATGATCGCTACAAAAACAAACGATATTTGATATTTGCATACAGAATATGATCAAAATAATTGGACTTTTTTTCAATAAAGTCATCTGTGTGTCAAAGGAATATTTCCAGTAGCAAACGGTGGTTGTGGCACAAAAAATATCATTTAAACGTTTAGGCATCATTATGTTGCCACTACAGATAGTCCATTCTTTGACTAACCTTGGGCAGTTTTGAGGTTGGTGAAATGTATCAAATGTACCTGGCAACAAGCAGACATTTTATCTGGCAAACAGCAGAATAGATGACATGTCAATTACAATGTCTTCCCCCTCCCCCGCCCCTCCCCTACAAAGCATCTGCCAATCAGAAAGTTGATACTTTTACGAAATATTTGCATATATATTTTTATCTACATTCAGGCATATTTAAATAAGCAACCAAAATTGTTTACATCTCAAAAAGAAAATCAACAAACTTGTGGAAGTACATGTGGAGTACATGTAGAAAAAAAACTCATGATAATATTCCACTGTGTAAAAAAAGAGGTAAAACTGTGGAAGATGCCTATTAAGTGTGACTAGCAATATTACATGTTTTTCTTATAAATTTACAGATGACATCTGTTTTGAACCAAGCAAATCTGGGACTTAATTCATTTTTTTCTCATTTTCTTGTGGCCACTAAAAACACAGTTTTAAATAAGCAATTGCAAAGATAAAAGTTGAGATGTCCAAAACTTCTTTTCAAATAAGTTAAACAAAATTCAACGATACTTCATACAACATAATATAAAAACTAAATCAAAGAGACCGCAGCCCTTTGAAACACACGGCTGCTTGAAAATCTCTTCCCCGGTTACCATAGAAACTAATTGGTGTCTTTTGTACAGATATCATATGATGGAACTTTTAAAATATAGTCTTTATTAATTTTACACAAATTCTTCGCCGTTAATATTTGCATCTAGACGAACCTTCGGGCTCTTCTTACCCCCGCTCAGATCATTCAGCATGGCTATATCCCTGCAAACCGGAGACAAATTCTGGAAGCTCGGTCCCCAGTTTAACAATTGATCGAGGGGGAAGTGAACTGCCGGTTCTGGGCCTCTGCCGCCCCCATTCTCATCTTCGGAGGAAAATGGCGTTCTCTGTGAGCCCCCGTCGGAGTCTAATCTGCCGTTTGAAACGGCCGTCAAGTTATCTATACTTGCGAGTTTACTCATGATGTAGGTCCCGGTATCGATATCTGGTTCCATCTCTGAACACGTGAAAGACGCTGCACTCTCGTCCGACGATGTTTCCGGAGGCTCTAACAGAGCCGCCGGTCTGCTTAGATTGTTAACATTTGCCTCGTCGCTGACCGAGGATAGATTGTCTATAGTGCTGGTGTGGCTATGGGTGCCGGACATTAGGTCCGGTCTGGCCGAGTTCAACTTTGCCACTTCGTCGGCGGTCAGGCCCAACTGTTGCCCTTTCTTACTTTTACTCGAGACGGGCGTCTTGGACCTGCTCTTCCTGGATTGTTGAGAAGGAACGGACACAGCGCTCATCGGGCTTTTAGTTCTACCCGTCCGCCCGCTGCGGACACTGCTTATGTCCGAGCGATGTGCGACGCTGCGAAGTTCGCTGTGCTCGGATCCGACTGGAGTTGGTATATTCCTTCCTTCGCTGTGGGTGTAGGGACTAGCGGCCCGCCGCACGTCCACCCCGCCATCCGCCGTTTGCATCAGCATTACACTGGGAGAGTAGCGATAATGGCTGGTTGGAACGGGGGTGCTGTTTCCAAACACGGAAGGGCTAACTCTACCAATGAAGGGGTTGGGGCTCTGCCTGGTCATGCTAATAGGGCTTTCACGAGACGGGGAGGCCTGTATTCGAGCCAACATTGGATTCGGGCTTCGGCGGTGTTTCTTCCTCCGCCCCTCCCTGTCGTGGTAATGTCTGTAGTGATAGGCCACATCGATATCCGAGGGCGCTATACTACTGGCGTTCTCAATATCGTAATGCTCGGGGCAGTTGTCGCTGTGCGTGTTGTCGTCGACCTTTTCCACCTCGGGGGAGCTGTTTGACGGTACCGCACTGCTCTGCACGTTCTGATCGATGATGTCGGGTTGTCTCTGCATCGATGACAGGTGGTCGTCCTCGGGAAGCTTGTCAGCGTTGTACCCGATCATGGTCGCATCGTCGAAGGTATCGTTGTTGATGAACGTGGGATTATCCAGAGACCCGTTTCCAGTGTACATGTTCGGTTTTGGAGACTTTGGCTGCCTGTTGTAACGACGTCTCAGGAAGACCCCCATCAGAATAACCACCAAAAGAACAATGATGACGACCACCGCTATGACTCCTATAAGAATAAAATCAGTCGGGCCTTTGCCCGAGGCTACCTGGCTTGTACCCATGGTACACAGGGTACCTGTGTAACCTTCCCCGCAAGCACAGATGAAGGAACCCTCTGTCTCGAAACAAGAACCGCCATTCTGACACGGAGACGAGAGGCAGTTCCGATTGTAGCAGGTAAAGCCGGCACCGACAGAGGTACAAACTTGGCCACTGCCACAAGGCATGGAAGCACAGGGGTCCACAGATTGGCAACCGTTACCGACATTCTCTGAGGGTACCACTTCAAACCTCTCATTGGCACCACTGAATGGCATTGCCTCACCATCAAATTCAAACCCTTGGATACAACCAGAGAAACCTGCAAAAGGTGAACAAAGGAAAAAAATCAGTCTCAATATAAGTTCATAGCAAACTAGTTCACATTGTTTAGAGAAAAAAATCTGGTTTTTGCCAAAATTCTAGTTCGAAAAGAATCATGGCCATGTAACATATCTAGTGATAAGTCACAACATTTGACTGCTCCAAATTTTAACATTATCAAATCTTGTTTCCTTCAGTACATTGATCAATCCATCAATTATAGGCAATAGCTCTCACCCTTCAATTCCTGTTCATCAATCACGACGTCAGCGGCCGTACCGCCGAGAATCAACGTGTCCATTTCCAGGCCGGTGAAATCGTGCGGCAGTCCGTTGAAGTTCCTCGTCTTTTCGGTGTCGTCCATGTGCAGTGTCACCGACCTGTCCTCACGTTCGAGGGTTACGTTATGCCAGAGCCAATCGTCAGCTTCAATTCCGTACAGGAAGACCGTTCCCTGAGAGTAGTCTCCGATACCGTACGAGTAGCGGAGCATCGAATCTTCCACCTGCATCAAAAGCAAGAAATAGAAATAGAACTTTAGATTATATCCTCTCATGATGAAGTACGCTCCTTAAAGCAGCAACTTGCAATGTATCTAAAAGACAAGAGTTTGGTGATATCTTATCACACTACAGTTCATCTCTCTGAAAGCACAAATTACGAAAAGTCTAAAAGTGTCGTTCTACCTCCTCACGATGGAAGAAGCTTACCCATAATATTCATTTAAGTCAAACTTTATTTACATTCATGCAGGAGGCATCTACAAAAAACAATACTACATTAATGTTCTATTTTCAGGAAATATTGAGACTGCGGGAGTGTAATTGAATAATTTGTGGTTATTTGCATAGATCAATATTAAAACTTTACCATAATACACAGAATATCATCAGTAATTGATAATGGACCATGCAATTTTGTTTTTTTTAATTTAAGCTTGAAGGGAAGTTAAAATATGCCATACCTCAAGAAGAGTAAACTTTTGACCAGATTTGATAAAGATCAAGACGCCTTCAGCATTTCCCGTTCTGAACGAGAGTTTCAACTGTTGGATCTCTGTCGCCCTCTTTCTCCTTCCGCCCTCTTTTGCTTGATTCAAGAGTTCCTTTCGACGGTAGTTGTCCCTCTGTCGATATTCCACGAAGCTATCTCCACCGAAGGATGACGATCCTTGAAAGGAAGAGAATAAAAAAGTTGTTTTCCATTTAAAATAAAGTATGACGGTCAAGAATCAACTCTCAAAAAGGTTACCTCTGAAGTTACCAAAAAGGTTACCTCTGAAGTTACCTTTGTTGCCAAAAATGTTACCTCTGAAGTGACCTATGTTACCAAAAATTGTTACCTTCACTTTATGTAATCTTACCTCTCTGTGCTATTAACACTGTCAACAAGCTTAGTAAGCCTGATTCTTGGTTAATACTTAATATTAGGATTCTCACTTTGGGTATTACATGTACTATATGTGAAAGGACAAACAAATTTTGTTGATTCCAGTGAGTATTATGGTCTGCAATTCAGAGACTTATGCACTATTAGATAAGCAAATGAAATTAAGCAGTTCACCTCAGTATTTTCTTCTATTTTTTTTTTTGGGGGGGGGGGGGAGGTAGGTTAAAGTATTTATTCTGTACAAATGGCAGTATAAACACAACATATGTTAATTTACCTCTCTGGCAAGTACCACTAGAGAGCCCGCTCCCACATTGACACCGAGACTCCCACCAATCATCCACGCAGGTACTCTCCAAACCGCACTGCGATTTGGTGCAAGTGTCCTCATCTCGATCACAGCCTTCGGCCACGCCCAGAGATTGTACCGCTGATGTGATACTCCGGTCGTCACCGTTAATACTGATCTGTCTCATGCAACCGACAAAGTCCACCGTGGAGGCCTGCCAGTGGCGCGACGTAAGCTGTTCCACAGAGTCAACGCCACCGACGAACACAGGGTTGTCGTTAAATGAGAACTCTCTGGAGATGCAAAGGAAATATCATCAGTGAGGTGTGTGAACATATCACATCTTAGGAAAGAAGAAAACTGCTCAAAAACCACATTAAACAATCTAAAAAAAAACAAAAACAACAAAGCAAAAGATGATTTACTTGATAGACAAGAAATTAGTCATAACTTTAAATATAGTAATTCACAAATTTTCTGTATGTGACATATGGTCAATTTAATTTAATTTTTTTTTTGAATCTTTAAATCATTTTAAATTCACAATTAAGTATGCACTGAGAGCAAAATAAATTATTTCAAAGCTTTATGAACTATATTCCAAAAATGTTATGCTATGTGTAAAAATTCTGTCAACCATTTGAAAAACAACAGAGACGAACGCTACGAAATGTTAGACCACAAAACAGTAGGGTTCATATGCAAAAGTTCATCATCTTTGAAAGCTGCCACATCAATCTTGTCACTTTTGTTCAAAATTGATGAAAAGAGCTGATAACTAGCTTTTACAAATAATGAAGCCAATGATAACCTTTCTGAAGTTCCCTGGTAACTATCCCAGCAGTGTCAAACCATTCCCCCCCCCCCCCCGCCCCCCACCCCCTCAATTATCCAAAATACAGCTTGCAAGATGTTCATTATAAAGGAAACTTGAAAAAGATGTAAATATACATAGTTTAGATTTATTTTTGGAAAAGAATTACTTTAGGATAATTTCATATTTTTATTTCATATTATAAATATTTATTTATATTGCAAAATAAGCTCTAGAGTAAGAGAGGCAATTCTTTTCAAAATTTGCTCTGAGAAATGTCAGTCTGCTTTGTGAGGAAATGCTGTGTATTTCACAGCCACTTTTGCTGGGGTTTTTTGTTGTCTAGTGGCGTATATGTAAATTAGCCGATACAGATCTCACTCTAGGTAAATCACATTTCAGACACAAGAAGAGAATAGTCCCTTTTGGTACTTTCTACAGCTTTTCTACAGTTTTATTGTTGTTATTCTTTAAAAAACACCTAGGGATGCATAGCACATTTATGTACTGCCATATAAACATGTTACCATGGAAACAAAAGCCTCCTTTGACCTAGGTTGATCACAGGCAATACACATGTGATCAATCAACCATAATTTCTAATGACAACAGTTAGGAAAGGTTTTTATCATTGTCTCACTCTCTGTGTCAAACAATTTTCACAACCTATCCTATCCGTGGTCCAGGGCAATGACCCTGACAGGTGTTTACTGTGTGCAGTGTAACAACCGACCGTGAATCGGTGAAATTGCGCTATCTCAGTGAAAACTTTACATGTGGAATTCATCGAGTACATTTTGTTATTTTGTACATGGGGATGATTTGTGAAGTTTAATTTTTTAGCCAATTTTCTGAAAGCTTTAAAGTTTTCAAGTCCAAACATTTTGCAATAAGGTCAATTTCAAGACTGGATGGATTTGATGTGAACCTAATCATTAGGTTACAGTGTAACAAGGAGACAGAGAGAGAGACAAATTTCAAAAGTGCTTTATGGAACCCTAATGTATGACACCTGGGCTATATCAGTTTAAGCACTGTGCTAAAAGAAAAGAAAATTGTTACAGGACACACTTATACTTCAGTGTCATTAATGTACATGAGAATGTGAAAGACCTGAAGGGCAGATATCTTTGACTTATTTCCACTTCCAAATAACAACTCCCCCTCCACCCCCCCTCCCCCCTCCCCCAACACACCCTACCAGCACATGTGCATTACCAGCATTCTGTGCCATCCAAACGTTGGTCTCATTTTGTTCTGCCTCCCCCCTTCCCCTCCACCTCCTCACCACTGCCAGTTTTCTGGCGACATCACTGACAACCAGCAAAACTGTAGCAGTTATGTAGCAGAAGGATAAATAAACTTATGAAAGTCACATTAGAAAGGAAACTATAACATTATTTATAAAAGGTAATGCTCACATCAAGGCCAGATTACTGGAAACACCGGTCGCACGACAAGCGTTTTCAGGCAAGGTGTTGCACGCCTCGTCGATGTTGAACAGTTCTCCGTTCTGAAGCAGAAAACAGAAAAATTAAACAAGATTGCAAAGAATTGTCATAAAACACTGCAATTTGGAGAAATGGAAACAAAAAAATACACAAAAATATAAACAAAAAAATAAACCTTGACTAAAACCTCAACCGTGTTTAACAAATTTTTCATAAGGCTTGAACTTTAGAACTAATCCTTTCATAAGTAAGGATGGACTGGAATGGTGGAAAGCTACAAGGACACTACACAAAAAGTTCTGTTGACAAGTCTGCGGATCGGAGCATCAGAGCTGAGTGAAGAAGTGCACGTAACTCTTTGCATTTTGCGTAATAAGAACAATTTTAAAATTCACCAGAGTGCTTTTATAAATACTTTATCGTTTAAGGTTCAGCTGTTGTGTTGTGACAGTGCTCAGAGGCTCGAAAAGATAGATAAGGCATGTATTCACATAACCTTTCCTTGAAGAGTTGCCTTCACAACTTTACAATTGGGTCATAAATTTATCCAATTTTCATGTTTTCTCATTCTGCCTTGGATCACAGCTATCTTGGAAAATTTAGTATAATATTCAACAATTCTGAAACAATGAAACTTCTGTTAAAAAAAAAAATTGAGTTTATTACGATTTGTTTTGAATGAATGTGAAGTCTAGAACAGATGTTGTTGGTGGTAGGTTTTGACATGGCAAATACGTGTTAATGACCCAAGTTAGATGTAATAAAAAAACAAAATTTCTGTGTGATAACAAAAACACACCAAACAAGACCAATCCTCAGACTGTCTTCAAATCACTTATTCGGCAGATGTCTATGAATGGTAGATGTGACCAGATTATTAAGTTTTAATTGTGTTAAAAACAAATGTACATCAATCATCTGATGATTCGATTTTTCAACTGTCTTACATTGAGATGATGTGTCATGAACAAACATACCACCATAATGTACAATGCAAACTAAGAATCACAGACTAACTAAACCTTTAAAAGATGTTACCGAATGTCAAAGGTCAAAAGTCAGAAGGTATTTGCAGTAAAAGTTAAAAGAGTTTTCTCCACTTTGCACAAGAAGAGCTCAATTTTTCCCTAGTGCATAACAGTAATGATTATGTTATAGTAGACAATAAATTTCAGCTCTGCGTGTGACATAATTTCTTCCACAAAGGTTTAAACCTTTGAGAACATATCCCGTTGGGATTTTGAGAGAAGGAGTTTGTTAGAAGAACCAGGGCGAAGACTCTTCCTGGTGGTTGCCTTGACAATATATGCAGAACAAGCGTTCAAATATATTTTACTTTAATATTCTGGTATATTCTATATGCATGTCTTGCAGAATGTTACATTAGGGAACTGCTACTTAGGAACTAACTCTTCAAAAATCCTTCTAAACCATGACCAAGACCTTAAATGAACTCTTGAGCTCCTTTTGATGTTCAGGTCCTAGAGATACAGTGTTTTTGGGATTTTCACATTTGCCTTCTGCTGACCCCAAATGACCTTTGACCTCCTCACCCACTCCCACCAAAAGTTAAAATCGAAAACTTTGTTAGGGCAACCTTACATGCAGCTTTAATTATAGCCAGATTTTATAGTCTAAATATGCTCCAGAATGCACCATTTCAGTCTAAAATTTTACTCTTTTTTCCCATCCTTTTCTTGGGAAGAACCGCAAGAAACCCCCCCCCCATTTCCCCCTACATGGTCTCAAGGCCACACCACAAGAAACAATTTGGAGCCCCTATAATGGCTTTTGTCAAATGTTCTTTTTGCTTCTTTACTGATCATTGGTGTCCTTTTACATGTATAATAAATTTAAGCTACACTACACAGTGGGTTGTTTTGTTTATGTCTTAGATTGAAATATGTGATATTTACAACTTTTTGATGAAAGTATCTATATATTCTCAAGATTAAATTACAGGGGGAACACATGCAAACTCTTTTGCCTTTAAGATACTGATCTTTGCCTATATTGATCTTTTAGATGGAAATGATTTACCATCATGTTAGACGAAACATCAGTAAAAAATTTGACTGGTTTTATGAGCTTGTTGAAGTATGAATACCAGTAGTGCCCATCTGTGTACCTAAACTAGCTGTCAATCATCTCTGGTTCTTTAACAATAACTCAAAAAAACCAAACTGTAACAACATATTGGAAATATTAAACAGGAAAGTTTACATATGTATGATATAATAAGCTCAAGGTGGGTCTTATTCCTTCATTAAATTTTGCAGGATTCATATAGCAAGAAATGGGTTGGCTTCACCAACTTACACCTCCCAAACAAACAGCACCTGTGGTCTTACTTTTTTCATTTCATAAAAAGTCTAACTTGTGAGTATTTATATATAGCATTTATTGACACTGTTGATTTCTATGTCTGAAGCATGGTGCTCACTCAGTCTGGTCACCATGACAACCCAGTTCAACTGGCAGGTTAACAAAATAATACCACTCTCCCTTTCTTTAGTTGTTGTGCTCTTCACTTCAACGGTAATATTTTCTGCCAATTGGGTTTTCCTTAGAATTAATAAAAACGTCTTAATTACAAGCAATAAACTATTACCTGTGCTTTCTGTAACGCCTGAATCCTGTGCCATTTGCCGTCGTCTACTCTCATTTCCGTTGCCATGGATACAGTGCCAGCGCCGAGGTTGAAAGAAAAGTGCACTCGCCCATTCAGCACTTCAATGAGGAAGAAGTGTCCATTTTGATTGGTCGACCCATCGTGGTTGTAAACCAAGAGGGCATCGGGTAGCGTTGTAGCAAACTCCAAGATGATCGAATTCTCCACGGACGCAAGACTCGGGAACGTCAAGAAGGAGGAGCTCTGGAAGCTAACGCTGGAAAACTCGCATCTAGATCCCCAAAATCCAAACGGACATACGCAACTGAATTCACTACCCGATTCTTCACAGGTGGCTCCATTCATACAAGGGCTGAACGCACAGGGTCCATCTTCACAGTTACTGCCAGAATAGCCGAGCAAACACTCGCACCTATAGCCGTTGATGAGGTCCGCGCATACGCCTCCATTCCTGCAAGGACTGGAGGTGCATTCATCCGCATTTATCTGGCACTGTTTTCCGCCGAAGCCGGGTAAGCACTGACAGGAGAAATCACCGAGGAGGTCGAAACACTGACCGCCGTTGTGACAGGGCTCCGAGTCGCACTGGTCGATCTGGGTTTCGCAGCGATCTCCGAAGAACTCCTGACTGCATTCACAAGTGAAGGTGTACTCACTGACTGGTCCGACTAGAATTATCGGAACACTCTCCACGGCTGTCGCTGTAAAGTCGAGAACATGTTGACTTTGACAGATGCCTTGATTAAAACACTGGTTAGAGAAACATGCCGAGAAGTCGATCACGGTGATGGTGACTTCCGCTCTACTTTCAATACTAGCTCTGTTGTCCTGAAACAATCTGACCACACCGTCCTTGGACATGTAACCGTTTCCACTCTTCACAGCCAGAAGTACGTTGAGGTCTGAGTTGTTGATGTCGGTCAAGCTGAGAACGATGACTTCCTCTCTGGACGAGAGGATGCTGGACATCGCTGCTAGCAGTTTATCGTAGTGGAATGTCAGGAAATCTTCTGCACTGACTGCCGAGAGTTGTATCGTGATGCTGGCGTCCAACGTGGCGTCGTAGTAGTCCTGGAAGGACACGGTAAACGATGATAGCACGCTAGGGTGCACCCCATCGCTCCCGGAAACATTGACAGTGTACTGTATCACCGAAGAATGGGCCTCTGCATGAAGAATGCAGTCCGATTCAATCCTGAACTTGCTCTGATCTCCGGACGATATGTCACAATCAAAAGTATCGCCTAAGTCATTGTCAATCGGTTTGACCGTTCCTAACGGTCCACCTGGGAAAGACGACTGGTACATCTTGACTTCAATGCGAGCGTGCCTGGAGGCCGAGAGCTGGTCATTCTCGTCTTCTACGACGATGCGGAGAGTAGAGGTAGCGGCCATGAGTGGTGAACCTCCGTCAGTGATCTCGACCTGTAAATAATGATCCAGCTGATCTTCCCGATTCAGTCTCTTGCTAGTCCTCAGTTCGCCGGTTACAAAGTTCAACGTGAACGCATCTGACAGGGGTGACAATCGGTAACGGAAGCTGGCAGGATTCGAACCGGAGTCGGGATCGGTGGCATTCAGTGTCATCACGACGGTATTCTCCGGCTGGTTTTCCCGGACCGTTCCGACGGCATTGCTGCCGAGCAGAACGGGTCCGTTGTCGTTGACGTCCTCCACGGTTACGATCACTTCGGCAGTGCCAGTCATCGGAGGAGTCCCGGAATCTACGGCTGCAACGGCGATGTTATAAACTGCTGTTGTCTCCCGATCCAATGTTCCACGAAGGGTAATGCGCCCGGTAACCTCATTAATATCAAACAGATCATAGTGAGAGTTTTCACGAAAAGTGTAGATAAACTGACGAAATGCCGGGTTCTGGTCTTTCTCCTCAGCCGTTACCGTGGTGATGTAAGTCTGCGGATCTGCATCTTCTCGTACAGATGCAATGTACTGCTCTGAGTCGAACACCGGAGCATCGTTAGCGTCGATGATGTGGACAGTCACCGTAGCTTCATCTATGTTAGATCCGGTCAGAGGGCCTTCGTTCTTAGCCAAAACGGACAAAACGACTTCATCCATCATCTCCCGATCCAAAATGCCATTTTCTTTTGAAACTATCAACTGGCCAGTTTCTGCATTGATTGTGAATCCCACGTCATTGCTCGCCCCGATCAGGAGATACAACACCTTGCCGTCCGTGCCAGAGTCTGAATCAAGAGCCAGCACACTTCCCACAAGGGCTCCATCTGGGGCGCCCTCGCTCACTGTAAATTCATACTCCGTCTGTAGAAAACGTGGGCTGAACTCATTGACACCGGTGATCTCCACGTGAAGATGGGCCGTGTCCCTTTGAGAGCCGTCGTTATTAGTCGCAGTTATGGTCACCTGGTACTCCAGCAGACCCTGTTCATAGTCCAGGTTGCCTTGCGTCCTAACCACTCCGCTGTTCTCATCCAAAGTAAAGAAGTTTTCTCCACTGCCTCCGATAATGGCATAGGTGAACTGAGCAAACCGATCTGAGTCTGCATCTACGGCTATCACCTGGGTGACATACTCCGCACTGGCTGTGTTCTCCGGGACGGTCACAAAGTAGTCTCGTTGTTGGAAGACAGGAGGATTGTCATCAACATCCTCAACGTTTACTACCAGTGAGGCGGTGGTCGACAGCGATTCCCAAGCTCTGTCTGATGCCGTAATCTCAAGCATGTGCGAAGTCTGCATTTCATAGTCGAGCTCCCCTTCCAAGTAAATTTCACCGGACGACGGATCCACCGAGAACAATTCCATATCATTGCCCGAAGTAATACTGTAGGTGACTTGGCCATTGATCCCGAGATCCTGATCGGTGGCATGAAGGGTGGCGACGACGCCTGTCGTTTGATCCTCGGAGACGGAAGCAGTGAGACTACTCTGGGAGAACTGCGGTGAGTGAATATTAGCGGCTGTGATGACAAGCTCCACAAACGTAGTGGAGCTGAGAGGCGTGGGTCTGCCTGTATCTTGCGCTTGAATCTCGAGACTGTATCTGGTATCGATGCTGCCCTCTAGCGTGTTACCAAGGATCCTAACCCAACCGGTCTCCTGGTCCACTTCGAACCTGGAGGTACCGTTGCCGCTGATGATGAAGTAATTCACCTCTGCATTCGATCCTTCGTCCAGATCATCGTGAGCTTCTACTCGGATGACATTCACGCCAGAGGGAGTTCCTGCTGGTATCGGGGTGAAATAGCGGTCCTTGTCAAAGATGGGGGCATGATCATTGGCGTCGAACACTTCAACCGTCACAGAAACTTCACTGTACATCGTAGGAAAGCCGTGGTCGACGGCAAGGACATCCAACTGAAGCAAATTGGGATTTGCTGCAAACATGTTTTCAGGCTTTTGGTAACCAAGGACTTGACCAATTGTCAAGTGACCTGTTTCAGAGTCAAGATTAAACATGCTTGCTAAAGCCTTCAGCTGATAACGGATTCGGCCGTTGTCCCCGAGATCCTGATCCGTGGCACTGACTGCCAAGACAAACGATCCCTCTGGAAGCAATTCTGGAATGTTAACCGAATAACTCTCCATCAAGAAATGCGGAGGATTGTCGTTCACATCCATGACGTTGATGGTTACTGGAATGTCAATGTTAAACAGATCGTCAAATGCCTGTACAAACAATAAGTGCCCCGAACCTCCTGGGGACTCACGGTCCAGACTACCGGTGACAGCGATGTCACCAGAGACCTCATCGATCATGAAGAGCTCTTCTGCGTTACCGCTGGTGATCCTGAATCTGCTGATCGCGTTGTCACCGGTGTCGAGGTCTTCGGTAGAGACCCTCATCACTACCGTTCCTGGAGCAACGTTCTCCTCGACGATCCCCTCAAAGTTCTCTGTGGTGTACATAGGATTGTCGTTAACATCGTCCACGTCAACGGTGACTACGACCGAGACGGCCTGGGCAGGACTGCCATAGTCCTCAGCTTCCACCACTAGCTCGTATCTAGAGATCATTTCTCTATCAAACTCCCGTCTGGTGGAAATGGTCCCGGAGTCTATGTCAATGTTGAATGCGTCTGCATGCGTGCTCAGGCTGTATCTGATGCGGCTGTTGCTACCCGAGTCTAGGTCAACAGCTGTAACCTGAATCACCTCTTGACCACTGCTACCACCTTCAGTAACGTTACTACAGTAACTCTCTTCTTCAAATACCGGAGCGTTGTCATTTTGATCGACTACGTCGATTATGATGTCTATAAACGAGGAGAGAGGCGGGGTATCGCCATCCCTGGCTTCGATCCATAAATGAAAGCTCTCCTGCACCTCGTGGTCCAAGGTCAGCTGGGTGGCCAGGTTACCCGTCTGGCTGTTCAACGAAAAGAAGTTTGCTTCGTTACCTCCGGCAAAATGGAAGGTGATGTCGCCGCTGGTGCCGACTTTAGGGCTGTTTGCATTGATGATCTGAATTTCACCCGGAGGTTGATTCTCTACGAGAGAGATCTGAGTTCTTCCCGAGACACTGAAACTGGGATAGTTGGCCTGTACGGTGAACTGGAATGTGACACGGACAGTGGTCAGATCGTACATCACCTCAGAGCCCGGCCCGCTGCTGACACCGACCTGAATGATGAATTCTCCCGTCTGGTCGGAGAGATTCTGGGAGACGGTGACGGTGCCGCTGGTGTGGTCGATGGCAAAGAGTGAAGTATCACCAGATTCGATGCTGTAGTAATTCTCTGCGTTGTGACCTTCGTCCAGGTCGACAGCCCTCGTGACCGTTACCAAGGTACCTGAGGAGATGAGAAAATCTTTGCATAAGTCTGAGAATGATTACCCCGTGAAAACTCTTTATTAATCTTTACGAACAAACAAACTCAAAGAAACTCATTGTTAAACATTACGGAAAAGAAATTTGAGGCTGGACGAAATTCAACTCAGTGACCTCTGGGTTACAGGCCCAGGGCTCTACCAACTGAGCAATCCCTCCTTAGTTAGTGACGATCCCTACAAAGCCGTTTCTTTGCGGTTAAGAGGTATGACATATTATTTTAGGAAAACTATGACAGTATGAATCTACAGAAATATAAAATACATGTCACTGCTTTATGTTTGTTTTGTTTTTATTGTTACTAACCTGCCATAGCATTCTCGGGTATAGTGACTAGGTAAGATGGGATCTCAAACTGCGGTTGATTGTCATTTATGTCAGTAACTGTCACGAAAACGGTCGCAGATGCTGTTATCTCCCCCGTGTCAGTCACCGTGACGACCAACTGATAAGAGGACTGCTCTTCGCGATCCAGTCTGCCGGCCGTGACGATCTCTCCTGTCAGAGGATGGATGGTAAACTTGTTACCCACTTCACCATCCAGTTGATACCTGGAGATTAGAAGATAGAAAGTTAGATGAGCCAATGATAAATCAGAAAACATGACACTCATTTCCATTCTAAGAAAAAAGGCTATTATGAAAATTCTGCTCTGAGTACAATTGAGCATCTTTGATGAATTCTGGTTACAATTGATTGCAGACTTTTTTTCTTTCTTGATGATTCAACGTTTTAAGATTGTTCACACCATGTCGTCAGGCATGTTGATTGCTCACAACGCAGTCCTGCAATCTGATTTTAATTTAACAAAGTAGATCTGATGACATATTACTTGCTCAATAGTCTTCAGTCTTTTATAGAAGAAACCATATAATACTAATCTCCAAATGTAATAAGATTGGTCTCAGTTGTTTTAGGTATACGGTAAGCTCGCCATTGTTTAACACCTCTTTAACAACCATTTCAATGTTTTATGTCCATTTCAATGATGACGATTTTGGGCTTTCAAAAGCTAGTCAGACCAAACGATGTCACATAATCATAGGAACTTGGACACCTAAGAGAAGGACAATGGGAAGAGGAACATGGCAGAATCACCCCCCCCCCCCCTTAACTTCCACAGCAATGATTTTCCCAAGAGTGTGGTGCCCACGACAGAATTTAACACCAAGGATGCATTGACTGGACTTCTGTCGCGATTCTCCCCAATCTCAACTGTGAGTCAGGGTCCCTGTTTAAATTCATTTTTTTTGTATCTCTATTCTTATTTATTTGTCATCTTCAGAGCACAATGTTATTATTCGCATATTCAGTTGTCTAAATATCTTCCTCTGCAATGTCCGAGAAATAAGTTGAAGGGTTAGAACCAGCAGTAAAAGTAAGTTTCCTTTGGTAAAACTTTCTAAGCAATTTTAGCATTGCAGCTCAATGTTTGTAGGCAATACTGTTGGCTCTTATTAACTTCAATACTATTTTTAACTCTTAGGGTCTGCTTCTACTCATTAATAACTTTTAACTTAACTATGGCTTGACCACAAAAATATTTTTATTTATTTCTAGTTTATTTCTAGCACAATTCAACCCTAATGTGTGAAATTACTGGGCCCCTAGGGTATTGCCCGAATGGAAATAACGTCTTGCAATGTGACCGACGTTTTTGCCCGAGACTGTCAACACTTTTAAGATAAGGATATAGTTTCTATTTAATGATTTGCTCGTGGCTGATACTTTTATTTAGTGGTGACCTACATCTTAAATATGCTCATGGCATCTCTTGACTTTTTAGTAATTCTTACACAAAATGATGTTTTATCATATAAATGCTTTGTTCTCTGCACACCGATGACTGTTTACACTGACCTGAGCATTGCAGTGGAGTCCAGATCATTGGCAGTTACTCTGGTCACTGCAGTGTTGAGGTCTTGTTCCTCTTCGACCGAAGCATAGAAAACATCGCTGGTAAAGGAGGGAGGATTATCGTTGGCATCCGCCACGGTTACCAACACCTGCGTCATTCCCAACAGAGGAGGAGAGCCTGAAAGAATAAGAGGGCGTAACCAGAATAATTTCATAAAAACAAAACAAACAACTTATTTCTGTTTCAAATGCAACTGTTGAAACATTATACAGCTCACAAATTATTACATACAGGCTGACAAATGGACATGCAGTGTGAAAGTTCACAGGCTTCACAGGGTGTAGAATTTCCCAGAGTCACCTCAAAATACTAGCGAGATTTAAAAATAGAATAAAGAACCCAAATATAGCTTCAACCAATACTGGTGCCAGTAGCCCACTGTGAACACCATTGGATGGGCTAGCATAACCATCTTTACTAGAAGTTCACTATATACACATATATATGGTTAACCATTGGTATAGTAGGCACACCACAGTTCTCCAAGGTACATGTCAGATAGAATAACAGCAGGTGGATTTGAAACCAACAAGTTTTTGTGGTTAAAACATACAGTTGTCCACAAAATCATACAGTATCAAACACAAACAAGTACGCAGTATAGCAAGGCTGAAATTTTAAATGCATTTGTTGAAGTTCTCATAGTTACAGTAGAAGTTCAACAGTAAGTATTGTTGTTGTTTTATTTTTTTACGTAATATCTCTGTCTGGTGAAGGTGACTAACGACTTTCATACGCCGCACTTATATCACCTGAAATAATGTTGTCATGGCAACTATGAACAAAATCAACTGAGGGCGCTGTCACATCAGTCCTGATTAGTTCCCCGAAAACTGAAAGGGCTGTTGCTATGAGGTTTAGTAAGTACTGTCTGCCTGGCATCACCAGCAGTATAATGGCGGTAACATGAGTTAAATGATCACAGAGAAGTTTGTTCATAATTTAAGAACAGATCTTCTGAAAGATGTGTCGCATCTCACAGTAATTGTTTCAAGCGCCTTAAGTTGTGTTTTCTATGACGTGTATGTTGTTTTTCCTTTTCTGAAACGGCATCATTTCATTTTCCTCTCTCTGTTTTTCTTACCAACTTTTTTCTTCTCACCAAAGGCCCATAAGTTAACAGATCATCCATGACCTCTTTTCAATTTCAAAAAACAAAAAATTGTCACCCAAACACAAGTTTTTTTTTTTTTTGCTATCAATCACAAGCAAACAGCTAAAAGAAAAAAAAATGCAACATATGTTCTTATGGGTTTGAGAAACTGATTCAAAGATCAAAAACATCTTACCAAATTGAACCCAAAAAAGTTTAAAGCATTGAAAACAGAAGCACCCAAATCTATGCTTTGCTTAATTAATACATAGTTTACTGTACTCACCATGGTAAACAATGGTGAAACTTAAAACCCATTTTATTAGCAATAAATAATGGTTAACTCATAACCCAGTAACCTTTCCGACAGGCCTTTTCTTTCTTGGCCTCACTTCTTTTTTTTATATATATTTTTTTGGCAATAATTTTGTGACTCCTGAATTTATGCGCCCTAGTTTCTCTCTCCAGCATCTACATTCATGAGAGGGTCATGAAAGCAAAATAGACTTATGCACCCCTACGTGACAACCACCGCCATGATGACAGATGGAACGAAGAGAATCAAGAAGAGAAAATGATGGCAAAGATTGAAAATGGTGTCCAGGAGAGCACAAATATGATGAAGAAACATACACTTCTTATTGCATTCTGCACATCATCACCTTATGGGTGGAGGTGTCTGCTTTTTGTAGACTGAATTACCTGTCCAAAAACAGTCCAAATTATGCACTTTAACTACAATTCATTTATATCTTGTGCTACTGTGACATGACATACATCTGGTAGAAATTCTTCAAATCACTGATATTTGCTATGTCAGATTAATGTACAGTTACTACTACTTTACTGTACTGTAGTCAATACACAAAATTTGAAAATATTTTAGCAAATTTGTTTTTGAAAATGCTTGGTTGTTTTTTAACCATAATGGTTGCTATGGGCTGCGGGCACTTTCATTCGAAAAGTACATGGGACTCAATTTTGCGTTTCATTGGATAATATACATGCAAACAGTTGATTAAGGATATAACCTAGGTAATGCAATGGGGATATGTTTGGGTGTGTATGTGTGTGTACGTGGTGGTGGGGGAGGATGGGGGGGGGATGGGACTTGTGGTGAGTATGGAGGATAATTTGCTTGCAATGGAAGTTATAAAAAAAGGTTTAAATGATGATGCTATGAACTAAATGTCTCTACTCTCATAGTACAGTTATATAAATCCTTTCAAACTTGCAATTTTCAGTGGAAATTAGAAAACAACGAAACTGGGCAGAATCCACAAGAGTGATGAAGTAGGAAATGAATTTTATATGAAAATACTTTTACAAAGTTCACCATAAAGTGTAATGATAACCGAGGCAAGTATAATCCAGGAACAATAATCAAAAACCCGCCATTTTTATCCCCTTCCTTTTCTTCTTTTCATCAAATGTCTTTTCTTGGATTAACTTTTCAAATTTTCAAAATGCACAAAACTGAACTTGAAGTACTACAATTCCCACCAGACAAGAAATCACACAACAGAGAGAGAGAGAGAGAGGGATCAAAAGCCCCCCTCAGGCCCCCTAACCCCCCCCCCCCATTATCGCCAAGAATTGGTTCCAGTATTATGGATTAAGAAGTTGACGAGATATCCTACAAAAAAAGGCATGAAAACATCTTGTCAAGTCTCTGCATACTTGGTATACATCATGATACCTAATGATCTAAGGTTATCAAAAGTCCAGGAGTCACATTTTTTTTTCCAGATTTTTCCCTGGCACTATCAGAAACCTTCCAGCTGCCGCCAGGGTTGGATTACACTTCTTTCACTCAACATGAAATTAGGAATCTAAATTGGGACACCTATAGGTGAAATATCTCTATTGAGGAGGTTAAGCTCATCATTCCAGGCACAAAAGTTTAACATTGTCAGTATTATTTATGTAAAACATTACATAGTTAAAGACTATGTCTATAATGTGTGAAGTAGGGCAGGTCACCCCTCCACATATACTGTCAGCCTTCCAGGCAGGCTGACAGAACTGCTATTTTGCAGAGCTGTTTTTTGATTAATAACAAAATCACAGATTTATCAACTGAAGTCGGATTTCTTTTCCTGTTTCGAACATTGCAACTAGCATCTATGCTTTTTTGGTGACAAGGACAATGTCATTCTACAAACTTGTCAAAACAAGCTTAGACACCTGGACAATGTTGGTTTCTTACCACTATGCCTTTCAAAATCACGGAACAAATGATTCATGAACACACATGATAGTGTCATGAGTCAAAAATGTTTGGAGACAAATTTTCAATTTTACCATGTAACATATATGTAAAGTTATTAGAGACCTATGAATAATAACATTATCAGCAACACTGTAATAATTTTTATTCTTGCTGTGTTACTGACATCTTTATTTCCACTCAATTAAGCCACATGATTTTAGCCTGGTGTACTAATTTCATGAAAGCTATTATTATATGAAATATATCAAACTGTTGCTTCAAGTTGAAATGGCAACAATTATCTGTTAGTTGAATTGTCCTAATAGCTGAACGGTGAATAGCAAATTCATTCAACTGCAAGCTGTTACAAATGCTTCCCTAATTAAGGCACAAGCCTAAATGTACTATATCCCTTATTGATAAGTAGTAGCTCATACATTACAACTTGGCTGGAAAATCAAGATAACCAGTAAATTTATGTGGATAGATTGCTGTTTAAAAACCTCACTGTGCAAGCCATGTGCAGTCTGTACTAGGATAGTATTCCCACCCTTAAAATTCTGTTGCCATGGTTACATCTCTGACTTTATGGGCAGCAGGGACTGTAAATCGCATGGAGATTGCATACATAAGATTGCTAAACCATTAGGAATGGTCTCCATTGAACTGTGCTTAATGTAAAGTCACCGAGAATCGAATCACTAATGAGTCCAGTGAAAGGCTAAAATCATAAATTCCTGTTGCTGTGTATTCATTACATGGTCACACAGTCTATATATATGCAGTTATGTTTCCATCTTTAAGTTTAAGTTGATGCAGAGTTAAAACTTTTTCCTGTGATTATCCTGTTGTCATGGATACCTGTTTAACTTGGAAAACAGAGTTGTAAATCATACATATTGTTTCAAAATCCTCTCCTTTTACCACCCCCTTCCCCATCCTTCACACCCACCCGCTCTCCGATCAAACCCCAGGCCAACATACACACCTATCGATCCTATCTGGAGGATAACCAGTAAATTTATGTGGATAGATTGCTGTTTAAAAACCTCACTGGGCAAACCGTGTGCAATAATTAGTGATAAATAAACAATTTGTAAATTCATCTAGCTCTGTGTAGACAGAAATACAATTTCATTACGCTGGCAAAGCTACTGAAGGATATTGGTATTTTTATTGATATTTAAACAATTAACTTTACGTTCCTTTGCTTTATACTCAAACATTCTGTACTGAATGGCCCACACAATTAGGTACATGAATACCATCATAGCACAAATGTCACATGTATGCATTGTGCACACACACTAGCAGCAATTGATTTCAATCACCTTTACACACAAGCTATCAACTTGACCGTGTAGTGTTAAGTGACAGCTTAGGTCTTTAGCTACACATACTCTTTGTTATGAAAGGGAAGGGCCATGGCACATCATTGTTCAAGAACAACCGATATCCATTTCCCACAGATCAAGTTGGCATTTCTTACTCGGTTGCCTGAGGCAACCACAATGTGACCAAAGTTGGAATCACCCACCAGTGAGCTGAGACACATCCATGATCAGTTACAACAAATGTAACCAACCAGTAGCAGTCATGATAACAGATCTTATGGACAAAAAGTCAACCAATGAGATACAGTGTCTCATTTGAATCTTTCACATAGCTGCCTGTAATTTCAGATGGATAGGCCATTACAATTGAGTGATTCTGTTACAACCAAGGAACCTTTTCATTTGTTGAAGAAAGTCACACACAGAGAATTGACTACAAAAAACCAAAACAAACTTGAAAAATCATAGAATTTGTTGGCAAGAATGGAATTCAAAGCAGCGACCTCAGGAATTGACTCTAATTCTGGCTGAGAACTTTAGTGTGTCCTAAAGTCATTGTTTAAAAGAGTTAAAAAACATTTGGAAGCAGCAACTGGGTGGGGAGGGGAGGGGAGGGAGGGGGGATGGTGGAGCAGGGAAAGAGAAAGTCCTGTCCGACTATTTCAGAGACAACCATCAAATTTATTGGTTCTGTGTTTCCATAGAAACAAAAGTTTACCTCACCTTCACTTTGAAATCTTGCCTGCACTAAGACACAACAACCACAAGATCTGATAGCTTGACTGGGCAGTTTAAAATCTCAGTGACATTACATACAAACCACTTGATGGATAAAACTTTTAAAATGATGTAGAATATTGCTATACTGGCAAAGAGACTGCCATTGAGACCTAGCTAGATAGAGGAGTGTGGCAGCCTGTAAACATAGCCATTCATCCATTCCAGGTCAAAAGCTTCATATTTCCACCCCCAAAAAAAATAGAAAAAAAAGTTGTCATGGCTGACTTGAGTTTGCCACCAACAGTTTCAATGGCCCTCATCCCATTCATAACATCCTTAGCAGAGACAGTAGTTAACTTGATGGACAGTGCTCTGATAACCAGATGACAGGTCTTTTCCAAACTCTATTCTATCATTTGACCCATGTTGACCCCTCACAATCAAAACTGTTTACATCTAATCAAAACAGTCACTTGATGGGAACTATTTTGCTACACAATGGATTGTATTTTTCTCTGTTTTCATTGGGGGGAAAACTGTTAAAATACCTCCTTGTAAAATCTGGCAGGTTTCAGACTTGCTATATATGCAAAACATACTAAGAAGGATTTATGACTAACTATATTAAAAAAAAAAAATGGAAAAAAAGTGTAAAACCTAGCCTTGTTCCAACTCGGATGGCAGATTTGCAGCATTAACTTCCAAAAGCAAAATAATCCTGAATAAAACTTTGTATTTTCAATGGAGAAAGATTTCGTTCTTTTCTTAACACAGCTATTTCCTTCTTCTTTTTTTCAAGCTGGAGGTGCGGGAGAGTAAGAATTCAGAACATAACAAAGTCGCTTTTCTTTTCCCTTTTAATCAAACCCTCTTTCTAACGTATCTCATACCAGAGGTAAAGACAACGTAGGCAAAAGATCAACGAGTCCGAGTTTAACTCTAACATCAAGCTGCTCTTTGCAAAGATACAAAACCAAAAAGTTGCCAAACTTTTATTTCTTTTCTCTTTCTCTCTACTTCTTCTGGTAGCTGATCGAGCATTACACTTTTCCCAGAATGGAATCAAAATTCAAAATCTCTTCTTTCTTTCTGCAATACATTTGTGCTTCTAAAGTTGACTGTTTGAAAATTGTCTCCTTTCTGGACTGTGCTCACAAGGGACGGATAATCAAAGTTCTAGGTTATGGTGTCTGGGGCGATGAATGATGGTCCATGGTCAGGTTGTGGTCCTAGTGATAGATATACTGTATGTCACAGGTCAAAGGTCACATCAGTGCTTCCCCATAGCACATCTCTCAGTAATTTTCGGACAATACACTCAAAGCTACGTATATAAATCCGAAATGTAATATCAACTATCGATCGCATGGTACATTATGATCTTATTAACTATTGTTTTAGTTCTCACTTCATCATGAGCTTCGTCTACCATAAAGATAACATTGCATTATTCAATGATTTTAAATATCAGGTAGAAAAATTGATACACAGCAGTTTATGGCATAATACATTTAACAGCACTGATAATTGATCTTCCCAATTAAAGGCAGTTCATATACCTTTAACTTGATCAGGGAACCATTCATGCCGGTCCACTCGCATTTAAAACTCTAAAAGTTTATTTTTTATTTCTCATGTCTCCTAAATGTATATATCAGTAATCTGCATAATATGGGATAAAAGAATTACATAAAGAAAATTGTACCATTAAAGTGAGATACTAATAATAGAGTTTAATGGGAAGTTGCCTAAAAGTACCTATCTCTCCCCCACTCAACCATTAAACCTTCCTTCCTAGCCCAGTTTCCTGAAGTTACATTCTCAGACTGAGTGACCAGAACCCCCTTCCCCCACCCTACCCTCCCTCCACATTTTAGAAATAAAATAATGGTGAAGTTGATTGAAACCAGACTTCTTTCCTTTAAATAACAGAACTTGAAGACGTGGTTTACCAATGTTCCAAATTTCCTTTTTTATCGAGACCACTTGAAACTGCTAGGAAAATATATTAAGTTCACCATAGTGAACGCATTACCAAGCACTAAAAGCTGAGCATGGCACCGACTAGCTAAGTACATAAATCTCTAGGATTTAAATTGGCAATCTATTTAATGTTACATGTAAATGTTACGGTAACCAACCGGATTGACCGAGTGAAGATAAATCATGAAAACAAGTCTTTTTTTCATGTTGATAAAAGCATGGATACCCTTTCACTACCTAGACCTAGATCAAACATCCCACCTACAGATCTCAAATTGTTTACGTTTCATGCCTACAAGAGAAAACACTGCTGGCAGTCAACGCGCTCTGAATCGCTTTATATTTCTTTGCTGAGAAGTTTTTTCATCCCTAACAACAACCTGTCAACTCCGAACGATTAGAGTCGTAAATTATTAGTCCGCTTTGAATATTCTAGTCATTCCTTCCAGGGATGATCTTGCAGAATAAAGTTGGGGGGGGGGGGGAACTACCATGAATCATGGTAACATTCAGTTCAGTTCCTTTAAATCAAGGGAAGAAAATTTTTTAAGATTCACATGATATTTTCAACATTCATGGATAAAACAGTCAACTTTGACACAGAAAAGAGGTGAAATAAGATAATAGCCCGGGGTTATCCGACAGACCTACTTTTCTTTGGTGGGGTAACCAACCTCTCGTTACGATAAGTTTCAAACCTGACCCTGACTTACCCAAAAGATAAATATATGCACCTTTTGTTTTATATTTGGTCAACATTTTAACAAACACCTTTGTCATTATGAAAGAAAAAATATGAATGTATGTTGATTTGGAAGATATTAACGAACATGAATCCATTTTCAACAGTTGATCAACCAGACACATTTCATGTGAACTGCATATATTAATAATGTACATGTCAACAACAAGTCAGAAAACTTTAAAAAATTTGTTTGTTTTTTGTTCATTTATTCTTTAAAATGAAACTTGACTCAAGTTAAAGCTAATGAAATACTGTTAACATTCATTAGCATCTGAAAGTGTGTTAAAATGATCATCTTTACATAGTAGCAATACTGTACAATTAAATCAAATTTCTGATGGATTTCTGCAAAATCCAGGAGCAAAAACAAAACAGGATCCACGAGAGAACTTAATTTCTCGTTAGGAAAATCGAAACTTTTTCAGTGATTCTGATGCTAATAAATGAGAAAATGAAATATCATAAGTGAAATATGAATATGAAATATCATAAAGTGAAATATCATATATTAATATGTTTTTTCTTTGGGAATTATATACTAAATCTTAAAATACCATGCATGAAACTGTTTACAACACCCAATTTTGGAACATTGTAGCAAATTAGTTGACAAATTAGGTATTGTTCATTGCATGGACTTGCACAAATTACAAATTTCAAGACAAAAAGAGTTATAAGTCTGGATCACTTAAATTTCTTATTGCACTTTTGGAGAGGGTTTCAAGGCTTAGTGGGTCTGAGATTCAGTCTGGTGCCACCACACACAATCTTCTCTTAACTACTATCACCTGTTCATCTTACAAACTCTATGGTAATGGCTCTGAAAATGCCTCCAGACAGGCATAGAGCGGTTTACCGACGACTGGAGGGATGGAATTTTCACACTAGTAATCCATTACTGACAATCACATCAGAGCATGTCGTCTCCATGGTAACCCACAGGGTGTTACATCGGATGTAGTAGGCCAGAACACGGTTAATACTTCAAGATTTGAGATGTTTACAACAAATAAATCGTTAGACACATTTCATATACAACATGCCTGCCCTTTTGCCCAGATTTTGATCAATTTGGCAAATATGCTAGAATCAATGACAAACACAGGTCTTCCATTATCTGAATAGCATTAAAGGTTCTACACTTAACTATCACAATCCAATCAGTTTCAGACATTACACTTTCCAAAAACAAACATAGCTTCTTTTTTTTTTGTATTTTTGTATTCTTGTATTTGATCACCTAACATAACTCAATCATAGAATCTATTTTTCAAGAAAACACTTTTATTCCTTATGTGAACTGCAAGTCATCCAACTAATTATGCCATAATATAATTTTGTTAAGCCTTAAGTACAAATGTATCCAGGCAAATCAAAAATTCATATTATATACTGTTTAAAAAAAACTTCACTTATTTCTGAGACTACACAAATGAAGTTGGTCAAGATGTTGTTTTAAACTGTCAACTGACCATTTTGGCAGGTTCTAGCAGAAAAAATGAAATGAATTCATACATCCTGCCTTGATCACTCGGCTATTCTCTTAAACATCTATCATCCGCTCTTAATCATAGACATTCTCAGCAGTAATTGTAACCCCCTACCCTGGGAGAGCTGCCAGCAGGAATCGGAGACAAAAGTTCCGGAGTTTGAAACCAATTATCAACGGCAAATTAAGGCGATCACGATCCCTAATGGGAGCTGGATGTGACATGATTGGAAGCAGCACTCCTCTTAAAACTATCAACCTCAAAAAAAAGATGGAATGTTTTCATTTATATCCATACCATCCCAGGCTTATAAAGATAACTATTGAGGATAATGGTCTCCACATTTTCATGTTAAAGTTGTGACATATTTCCCTGTTTCTTAATAAATTTCCCACATCTCTGAAATGAATATATGCCACAGTCTTGGCAGTAATTGCTGGGAGGGTCTCAAACGGATGGAACCAGTCAATCCACACCGTAAATGATCGTAATTGTCCTGAAAGTAATTGCAGACCGAGGAGCTACAAAACATCAAAGCAGCATTGTCGATGTGTCAAAAGTCGGACCCTCTGGGGGGGGGGGGGTTGGGAGGGAGCTACACATGAGAAACAATCTTTTGTGACTCGCATTTAATCAATATACATCGCTTTAACTGGAAACTGCATATATCTCCTTGCCATAATGAGCTACTGTTGATAAAATATCTGGATGCATTGTGTGCAATATGTATCTTATGAGCATTGTTGCCCGCACTGCAGGCGCTGAGCATCTGATACAGAGGAAGCGCCTGCTGTGTATGCATGGAGCTGCTATTCCCTGGTCCATGCATGAAGACATATAAATAGTTATTTCCCTCCTACAGATTCTATGTGAAGTTTGTTTTTAAGTGAATCCACTAAAAAAATTGACACGCATATTTTCCTTTTTTCTGTTTGTGTTGTCAATGTCTAGTGGTACAAAGAATATATTAGATAGATCAAATAACCCATGTAGCATTTGCATTAATATTTCAACTTTGACAATTGAGAACAGGAAATTTTATGTCCCAAACTTTGGGGACTGAATTTGCCAAATGGTCTTATGTGCTGTAGAGTAAAGGATGAATGTCTTTTCAACAAGTGGGGGAAAAAGATGCGAGAAGCATCAAAACATACACTCAAAATGTAACCAGGGCCGCTTACAGATTTTTAAACATAGAAGTAAGATAAAAGTCATTTCAGCAAACATCTGACTAATTTAGCAAGTCTAGATTATGCCAGATTTCATAAACACCTGAGTCAACTCTTACACTATGAAACTGTTAATTCAAAACAAAAAAAAAGACTGCAAATTTATACTGCGGGCAATCAAGTTTTCAAACACAACTTTTCCAACACTTTACTGTAGGTCACAGCACTTTCCATTGTTTTTTGTGTTCCTTTTCATTGATAATTTATATTGATTTAAATGGACAGCAATATTTCAAAGAATATATGTGACACACAAAGTATAAGGGCAGGGAGGAACTGCATGTTGCCATGGTGATTGACAGGCAGTATCAATGGGAGGTAGCAGGTGATGTGAGCGGGGTCTACAGCCATCTGTACTGGTATTCCGATATGACCTGTGCACTAACAATTAACATGGAATTCTCCATCGATTGTGTTTTAAAAATACCAAAACAAAAATACCAAAACAAACGTAGTCAGACAGACGGAATCTTGAAAGGGTACAGTACAATTGCTGAAAAGATTGAAGGAGGACCAGAAGGGAATAAACAGGCTAAAATATTTGCCATATCAATCCTCTTAGCCTTGTTGTGACAAATATTCATGTATGCAAGTTTTCACCAATGTATAGAGAATCGGGCTAAACAGAAACACGATTTTTCAATGATGAAGTGTGTGATGATCTAGAGACAAATACAAAGTGAGCAACAGTTTGACCATAAACAAAGTACATTGACAGTGATATTGATCGCACTGTACCGTTTCCCGAGAACACTCAACAAATTTTGCACTTTCGTGGGTTACTTTGTGATCGAAAAGGTTTACAAACAACAACAGCAGCAAAGCTGGGTGGAATGGATATATGCACAACTTTAAAACTGACTATCTTTGTTTTCTCTAATTTTGCAAATGACATAATTAAACAAAAGCCACCCTCCTAGGATACCTAGCCCAATTTATCAGCAAGTGCACTGAGAGACACTGCGCATCTTCCTCTCTGATACCTAACACTGAACGTTTCCGTCTGGACAATCCACCCCACCAAATTTCTACTTTATACTAAGGCCTGCTATGCTCCACGAATTTATTGGAAGCACATCGGTTGAAGCGAAAGGTAAATTAACTACGAAATATTGTTTTATCTATCGCAACGACAAAACGAAGCTACGATAATTAAGGAGAACTAACCTGCATCCTCGGCGACCACGGTCAACGTGTACTCCTTTCTTTCCTCGTGGTCCAGCCTTCCTTTCACTTTAATCACTCCGCTTGTCCTGTCGATTGTGAACAGAGAGTTGTAGGTATTCCCCTGGAGTGAATACGTCAGAGCTCCGTTCACGCCCTCATCCGCGTCGTCTGCAGCGACTTGTTCCACCGTTATCTCCGGGAGGTTGTTTTCAATCACGACGGGTCGGTAAACCTCTGGGAAGACTGGGTTATTATCGTTCACATCCTCTATGTCCAGGACCACCACACACATCGAGAATTTGGACCCCGGACCGCTGTCCTGGGCCCGAATTGTCAACTCGTAGGATTGACGCCGCTCCCGGTCCAGGGACTTTGCCACGGACAGAACGCCACTCTCCAGATCGATCGCAAAGTCCGAGTTATAATTTCCGTCGACGATGGTGTAGCTGACCCATGCGTTGGAGCCCACGTCGGCATCCGTGGCAGTGACACGGAGGAACTCTAGTCCGACAGGGACATTCTCCGGAATGGTATCCAGGTAGGAGTCGGACCCAAACACCGGCACGTTGTCGTTAACGTCATCGACCAAGACTGTGATTTCCATGGTGGCCGACCTGGCGGGCACGCCCTGGTCGGTGGCGACCACCGAAAGGTTGTAGACCGAGACAGTTTCTCGGTCCAGATGTTTCCAGACTATCAGGTTGCCGTCCACGGCGCCGATTAAAAACGACTCGTCCTCCGGCGCCGGTTCAAATTTGTACTCAATGTAGCTGTTCCTGGCCACATCCAGATCTTCGGCTATGACTTTCATGACGAAGGATCCGGGTGCGGCGCTCTCCAAAACGTGGATCTCGGGAGGCGAGATGAATACCGGGTCATTGTCGTTGACATCTACCAGGATCACCGGGACCTGAGTGGTGCTAAACCGCCGATCCTGAGGGTCCTCTGCCATGTCCTCCCCGCGGACTTCCAAGTTGTAGAACGACTGGGTCTCTCTGTCGAGCGGTCGCTCTACTACCACGGTACCGTTAGCTAAGATGGTGAAGCGGCCGGTGGGATCACCAGACTGGATGGTATAGTGGATGGCACCATTTGGACCTGTAAGACCAAAGAAAACAACAATAAACATTTTAGAGCCTGCAAATCATACAAGCTTTGATAAAATAGATAAATAACAATTCAAGTTATTGCTGTGAGCTTCCTATCGATTAAAGATGAGAGAAAGGAAAGACAGGGGGGGGGGCAGATTGGGGACCGTGGTTGGAGAGGGGAGGAAGTGGTTCATTCATAAATGTGCACGAAGTGCCTGAGGAAACATGATGCCACTCACATTGGATTCAATAAGTTGACGGACCTTTGAAGAAGCAAAAAATTTTGTGTTGAATTTCACCATTTTTTAAATTTTAAGGAAATTTTCTTTCATTTTCAGTAAATTTATAATGGAAAAATGACGTGGAAAATTTAGACATTAGACAATTTAGACATTAGAAAATGGAAGAGAGCAAAGAAATTTATAGCTAGAACGAGATTCGAACCAGTGACCTCTAAATTACAAACCCAGCACTCTACCAACTGAGTTATCCAGTCCTTGGTTGGTGGCAATCCCTATGTAGAGCTACTTCTTTGCTGAGGGCGGCAGTCAGAAGCCACAGTACCTTGCATAACATGTAACCAGGTCCCATGTCATTCAATAAAACCCGCAAGGGGATGGATTTCACAAGAAATTTGGCTTTGTATTACTCAGAGATTACTGGTTCTAGCCATACATGTCTTTGTCCTTTTCCATATTCTGCTTAAATTTGTTTTTTGTAATATCTGAATCTTTAACTTTTGAATATAATTGCTGGGTTAGAACTGTGAGGTAGAAAAGACATTTGATATGGTTTCGATTGCACTTGCAATCAATATAGGCATCTAACGACCAGGAAACTGATTCATTTTGAAATAAATGAATTTGAAACATACAATCCTGTTAAACATAATACGTTATACACATCTAACACGTTTTCATCAAGATAAACGACTTTTGTATTAACAGACTCTTCATGCAGGTATTTCTAAGGCCTTTTTATTTACAGCAATTTCAATGATCTACCAGCATCACTACAAACACTCAAAGTGGAGGGGAAGGAAAGCGAACTACATTCCATTCTCAAGCAAGTAAAGAGATAAGATAAGTGAACCTGAGCTGTGGAAGGACTGTTTATAAATTTAGTGACTTTTGCTGCATATTGTTGTAACTCAGTGCACTATATAGTTGATTATGAGCTGTGCTTCCTTGGAACTTTGCCTTTCTGCATGACCATGTAGCAACCTTCCAAATTGATTTCACAATATTAAATATTTTATTAGAAAAACTTACAGTATGTGTAGTACTTGCAGATATTTTATTGTTTTTTTGT